>CM038670.1:98955881-99244571 GCA_021605145.1 Aegilops bicornis
AGTATTACAATAGTTGATCTACCACGAGATCGTAGAGGCTAAACCCTAGAAGCTAGCATATGGTATAATTGTTGTTGTCTTACGGACTAAACCCTCCAGTTTACATAGACATTGTTGTCCTACGGACTAAAACCTCCGGTTTAAATAGACACCGGAGGGGGCTAGGGTTACACAGAGTCGGTTACAAGGAAGAAGATCTACATATCTGTATTGCCAAGCTTGCCTTCCACGCCAAGGAGAGTCCCATCCGGACACGGGATGAAGTCTTCAATCTTGTATCCTCATAGTCCAACAGTCCGGCCAAAGGATATAGTCCGGCTGTCCGGAGACCCCCTAATCCAGCACTCCCTCACAAGTTGTTGCCTGAATTCGACGATGAGGCCTTAGAGCCCACTCAGCCGGCCACCCCGTCGATCAACCAGACCGGCCACCCCGTGGTCGCGACAGGGCGGCTAACAATGATGTACACAAGTCAGCACATGACCTACGTGAGGACCTACACAAAAAAGCCGGTTTGACCAGGCCCATTTATGGACCTAGGAAGCGTGTTCCAGCATAGAATCATCGCCTCCCAAATGACTATACTGATAGAATAATAGTACGAAATCAAACCGAACACTACAACCGTCAAACACACCCAAATACAGGGGTGTCGCTCACCCCCTATGCTTCACCGAGGTAGGCACTGGTTGAAAAGCCTCCCCGAAAACTCAATTGGAAGTTGGGAAGAGCTCGAGGACGCTTTCAGGGCTAATTTTCAAGGGACCTATGTCCGACCTCCTGATGCAGACGATTTAAGTCACATAATTCAACAACCCGGAGAGTTAGCCCGAAAGCTTTGGAACAGATTCCTCACTAAGAAGAACGCCGAAGCCTTAGCGGCTTTCAAACAGAGTGTTCGGGACGAATGGCTTGCCAGACACCTCGGCCAGGAAAAACCAAGGACAATGGCAGCCCTAACAAGCCTTATGCCCCGCTTTTGCGCGGGCGAGGATAGTTGGCTGGCCCGTAGTGGCACCGGCGACCCAAGCACATCCAAAGTCAGGGATGGCAATGGAAAACCACGACACAATAAAAGCAAGCGTTGAAGCAACAAAGACAGACCAGACCACACGGCGGTAAACGCCGGATTCAGGGGCTCTCGACCCGGTCAACGGAAAAAGCCATTCAAAGGCAGCAGAGATGGACCGTCCAGCCTAAACAAGATTCTGGACAGATTATGTCAGATTCACGGCACCTTCGATAAACCTGCAAATCACACCAACAGAGAATGTTGGGTCTTTAAGCAGGCCGGCAAGCAAAACGCCGAACACAAGGGGAGGGAGACACCAAGTGAAGACGAGGATGAGCCTCACCAACAAAACACTGGGGGACAGAAAAAAATCCCACCAGAAGTCAAAATAGTGAACATGATTCACGTAACGAAGGGGAGGAGCACACGCGCACTCTGAGACGTACGCGCCATAGAGCCTGTTACCCCCAAGTTCAACCCTTGGTCGGCCTGCCTAATCACTTTTAATCGCAGGGATCACCCGACTAGTATCCGGCACGGAGGATTAGCTGCCTTGGTACTAGACCCAATAATTGACGGATACCATCTCACTCGAGTCCTTATGGATGGCCGCAGTAGTCTTAATCTGATATATCAAGACACGGTTCACAAAATGGGGATAGACCCAACAAGAATCAGCCAAAGCAATACTACCTTTAAAGGAGTAATACCAGGCCCAGAAGCCCGATGCATGGGCTCTATAGTACTAGAGGTTGTATTCGGTTCTCCCGACAACTTCCGAATGGAAGAATTAACCTTCGACATCGCTCCATTCTGAAGCGGCTATCAAGCACTACTCGGAAGAACAGCCTTCGCTCGTTTTAATGCAACACCGCATTACGCTTATCTTAAGCTTAAGATGCCCGGTCCACGTGGCATCATCATAGTTAGCGGAACTCAGAGCGTTTGTTACATGCGGAGGAAAGTACGGTGGCTTTCGCAGCTGAACATTGAATGACCCCTCCAACCAGAATAAATGATCGGTCATCAAAACTGCGGACACGGCTAGACGAGTCCGGCGCACCCCTCGCTGTAATAGTTCAGATAAACCCGAGATTGGGTCGATGGATATACCCCCATAGGTGGCGCTAGGGGCTTCCCGCATGTAAAAAGGACTATAGTTCAGTTTGACCTTACTTAGATTAAATTTCAATAGTCTATTCAAAATAACCAATTTTCCGCACGTAGACTTTCACCTGGGTTTTTTCTCTCTTGTACATGACAATCGTGCTACACCCTTCCAGGACACGGCACAACAAAGACACAGGCGCAGACGTGCAGCAGGGCCCCGCTCAAAGGATTCTTTCTAGATTAAGACCCTGTGTAAACCTTTCTCACTGTCTCTTGTTGCTTCACACCCTCCAGATACTTAGCACAACCGAGAGGGATGCTGACGTTATTGGCATTTTCGCCACGTCAGACTAATGCACATACCTGGAAATTCAGGGTTCATTATCAAGGGCTCTGCTCAACCCGGTATATGTTGTAAAGTCCGAATACCTTAGGGAGTATTCAGCGTCGCGAGTTTGGCCTTATATGCATCAGCTCTAAATCATGTCTTTGGTCAAATGATGGGTTTGCCTGGCTCGCGTGTTTTGCTATCTTACGTTCTGCTCTATCAGCTAATGTGGCACCGGGAGAACTACTGCGATTGTGCCCTGATTCATCTGGATGAGCACCTCAGTAGAGAAAGCCGAAAACTGACTGTCATGATAAAGCACGAGACTGGTCAAGCACTCGAGGACTCGGCGGAATTTTCGTGATTCCTCCGCATTAACGATGGACCGGTTTCCCGGTCATGTATGTACGCGCACCATATTCGGATAAGCGCGGAAGTACTAGGGGCTATATAGTAGCCCCACTGTCAAACTCCTATGGCTAAGTGAAAGTGTTAAAGCAATATAGTCCGATTGCCTTGTTCGCCGTGCTATCACCTCCTTCATAAAGACGTTGGATCAAGTGTGAATACGTGCTTTTCCGAACACCCCCGCATTATGTGCGTGGGGGCTGAAGCCGACGATTGCAAACTTTCAGGTTATATAATTACATAAACGGCCGCACAGGAGGCATCATAATACCTTCAGGCAATAAAAACAGCATGTATAATTCAAATAATACTATTTTTACAATGGAGATACATGTCACTCGAACATGATACTCTTCGAGCACTGAGCCTCTATTAAACGAGCGCCTTCTAGGACTTCTCCTAAATAGTGCTCGGCCGAGACCTGGCCTACGGCCGGACCCTAGGTTGCAATAGCGGTGGTATCCATCTCTGCCAGTATGTCTTAACACGGGCAAGAGCCATCCGCGCACCCTCTATGCACGCCGACCTCTTTACGGCATCGATATGCTGCACAACACCAAGGAATCGTTGCAATAAACCAAAATAACTATTCAGCTTTGGTCCTTCCGGCCAAAGATGATCCACGACAGACCTCATGGCAAGCCCAGACAACCTATGGAGCTTAGCCCACTCGGCCATTTTCTCATTTAACAGCAGCGGACGCGTCGGAGCACTGAACTGCGACCAGAACAATTTCTCTACTTCGTGATCTTCTTGATCTTTGAAAAACTCAGTCGCATCAGCAGCACTCATTGCCAAGTCCGCATACGCGTCTGCGGCACTCCATAATCGATCCAGAGGGGCATACTTCGGATCTCCGAACTTCGTCTGCAACAAAAAGGGCTTCCCTGCCGTGATATCTCCGGCTTGACGGAGCTCCTCCTCTGCTGCTCTGATTTTAGAACGGGTTTCCTTGGCTGCCTCCATGGCTCTCTTCAGGTCACCGCTCTCACTTGGCTTTCCTTTTCAAGAAGCTCATATCGGCCAGCGGCATGTTTCATCTCAACAGCCATCTTGGCTATTTCCTCTTTGCTCTTGCGATGAGCAGCCTGTTCGGCTCTTAAGTCTTCAGCCTCCTTTAGGGCAGCCGCATCACTTCTCCTGGCTTGTTCCTTGGCTCGAGCAAGTTCCGCGCGAAGGGTCTCCACGGCCGCAGCTCCATCTGCTGTCAAAACATGTTATAGATACTAGCATCATGCTCCTCTTAATACTTGTTGACCACCCGAAAATACATACCATGTACCTCGTCAAGCCGCTTGTTCACAAGCACAATGTCGGCATCTGCCGATTCCAGTTGCCGGCTTAGTCCGGCCAACTCAACAGTCCGGCCAGCCACCGGACCATCCGCTGCCTGCACATGGAAGCAACGCGATCATTACCGGGGACTATGATCCTCAAATTGCCGCCTAGGGACAGCAACCAGAGTCTCAGGGGCTACTATCTGTATAGAGCACACCTAGCGTGTGCGGTACCATCAAAAAAAATTGCGTACCTCAAAGCCTTTTAGCAGGCTCGTAAAAGCTTCATGCAACCCACTTTTGGTGGATGATATCCTCTCAACTACCGTACCCATTAAAGTACGATGCTCCTCCGAGATAGCCGCTTGCTCCAAAAGACCCGTCAGCACGTCCGGTTGCGTACCGGACAATCCTGGACTCTTTCTGTTACTCCCCTTAGGAGCTGAATAACCCGGACTTCGGGTGGCCGAAGGGTTACCTGCTGGCCTTGACGGATCAGGAGAAATCCTCCGTGATGACACCTCCGGGTCATCCGCCCCAGGAGGCGGGGAGACAAGGGGAGGCGTTTCGCTCTCCATCATCTCCGGAAGAAGATCCCCCGAAGACGAACTCTGTCGGGAAGAGCTATGATCCGTACTGCAAGACATATGTCTCGGTTATTATCCGCGGAGATAAAGCAAAATACATTTACCAAAAGTACTTTTCTTCACTTACAGCTCGGTGGAGGGCTGATCCCCTTGCGGGCACTGTGCGGAAGGAATGCCCTCCAGGTCAGGGCCCCCTGGCGAGGGTTTCTTCTCTCGTTTGGAAACCCTTGTTTCCAAGTCTTCAGGAGCGGTCCTTTTCCTTCCTTGGGGAGAGGGAATTTCAGATTCTTCTCCCCGATTATCCTCCTTCGTGGAGGTACTAATTCCCCTGGTTTGAATGAGTAATGCGCGAGGCTTGCTTTCGGCTTCTTCGTCTCTCCCTTTATCTTCCCCCGAGGGCACTTGATAAAGTGCGTGCTCCAGCATCCTGGCTAGTACAAGATCCAGCGAGCCCTCGGGAAGGGGGGCGAACACCTGATCATCTTTGCCTTTCCTACCCAGTCCTGGCCAAGAGCAATTCTTTCAGAATTATGTTATGACAAATGAAAGGACAGTGTGTTCGGTCGTGGAAGTACTTACCTGGGTATCTGGACGATTACAGTTGAGACCCGCATCCTCAGTGGTGTCCGGACACTTTATTCGTGATCCTAAGAACAATCCATAAATCTCTTCGAGCGTCACGCCGAAGAACTGTTGAATAGTTCGCGGTCCTTCCGGGTTGAACTTCCACATATGGAGAGATCGACGTTGGCATGGCAGGACCCGACGAACTAGCATAACTTGCATTACTTTGACGAGACCGACATCCCTCTTGAGGAGATCTCGGATGCGACCTTGCAATGTCGGCACGTCATTAACCAGCCCCCAGTCTAGCCCCTTGTTGACCCATGATGCCAGTTGTGGTGGGGGGCCCGAACGGAAGGTGGGGGCAGCCACCCACTTAGTACTTCGGGGAGCTGTGATGTAAAACCACTACCGCTGCCATAAGTTGGATATCTCCGGGAAGGAACCCTTTGGTCATGGGTCATCGACGCCTTTGCTTATTGTGGCACCTCCGCATTCTGCGTGTCGCCCATTAATCATCTTCGGCTTCACATTGAAGGTCTTGAGCCATAAGCCGAAGTGTGGGGTGGTGCGGAGGAAGGCCTCACATACGACGATAAACGACGAGATGTGAAGAATGGAATCCGGAGCTAGATCGTGGAAGTCGAGCCCATAATAGAACATGAGCCCTCTGACGAAGGGATCGAGACTAAAGCCTAGCCCTCGGAGGAAGTGGGAAAAAAATGCGACACTCTCGTTGGGTTCGGAAGTGGGGATGACCTGCCCTCGGGCAGGCAGCCTGTGCGAGATTTCGGCGGTCACATACCTGGCCTCCCTTAGCTTCTTGATGTCCTCCTCTGTGACAGAGGAAGCCATCCACCGGCCCTGAAGGTTGGATCCGGACATGATTGAAGGTCCAAAGCGCTTCGCCTGAGCCTTGGGTGTTGGAACTCGGGGTGGGGAAGGGGGAATTGAGCGCGAGAAGAAAAGGACAGGCTTTGGCCCCTTTATAAAGAGGGCGAATATCAAGCGTCCTCCGCGTGGCCGTTTGGAACTTGCCTACAATCGAGGAGTCGTACTAACAAGCATGATTGGGTTACCCACACCCGTATTGATGGGAATCCCGTGATAAGGGGACACGATCTCTGCTTCGACAAGATGTGCCAATAAAACCGCCTCGCAACAAGTGCACTAGCTGGCAGGGAAAAACGGTTTGAATAATGACCGACCATGGCGTGATGTCACATTATGAAAAGTTGTCAGTAGAATAGATTTGTGGAAATATTATACTCTCTACGGTGGTATGTGGAATTTGTTTTGAAGAGCCGGACACTATCCTTGTGTTCAAAATCTTCTATGGATTATTCAGAGGAGGAACCCGCCTTGCAATGCCGAAGACAATCTGCGCACCGGACTCGTCGTCATTGAAGCCTGGTTTAGGGGCTACTGAGGGAGTCCTGGATTAGAGGGTCCTCGGACAGCGGGACTATATACTTTGGCCGGACTGTTGGACTATGAAGATACAAGATTGAAGACTTCGTCACGTGTCCGGATGGGACTCTCCTTTGCGTGGAAGGCAAGCTTGGCAATTCGGATATGTAGATCTCCTCGCTTGTAACCGACTCTGTGTAACCCTAGCCCCTCCGGTGTCTATATAAACTGGAGGGTTTTAGTCCGTAGGACAACAACAATCATACCATACGCTAGCTTCTAGGGTTTAGCCTCCTCGATCTCGTGGTAGATCAACTCTTGTAATACTCATATCATGAAGATCAATCAAGTAGGAAGTAGGGTATTACCTCCATCGAGAGGGCCCGAACCTAGGTAAACATTGTGTCCCCCGCCTCCTGTTACCATCCGCCTTAAACGCACAGTTTGGGACCCCCTACCCGATATCCGCCGGTTTTGACACCGACAGTCAGCAAGAACTTGAATAACGGGTCATCCTATCTTATCGATGTTCGGCCTTACTACACTTGAGCCACTGGCTCTCATAATGTACATATTTTGACGTTGTATATATTATGATAAGTAATAAAGCAGGACCTCTGTCCTTTTCATCCTCAATGATCACATATCTTTATCATTCTAATTATAAAACGACCAGTTGGGGGCTGATCATATTCGAATCTAGCTTAACCCTCTCGGTCCGTCTCATGATCATATTCGAATCTAGCCGTGAAAACCTCATGGTCACCAAGGGGCTTCCTGTTCAAACATAGGTCGTATTCGAACCAAAGAGAACATAGCTGTCGCAACCCTCTTGATCGGCGCAAAGCCAAACTCACTAGGGGGCTTCTTGATCGTATTCGAATCATAGCTTAACCACTTTTGGGTCCGACTTGGATCGTATTTGAATCAGGGTTGTTAAAAACCTCTCAAGGTCATTTGGGGGCTTCCTGTTCAAACATAGGTCATATTCGAACCAAAGAGAACATAGTTGTCGGTACCCTCTTGATCGGCGCAACGCCAAAGCCACTGGGGGCTACATGATTGTATTCGAATCCTAGCTTAACCCCTTTGGTCCGGTTTACTGATCGTATTCGAATCAGAAGCCTCCAATTTTTCTTAATGCTTGATTTACATTATTTGAAAGATACTCTTTTTTACTGGTTTTTTGTTGTCTCGAATCTAACTGTAAGTATGGTTTCAATTTGAACCGGCTCGGATATTTTGACAATGAGTTGCCAAGGTATAATAGTCGTCGGGCATATGGAAGTATTGACTTCTAAAAAGATTGGGTTGTCACCCTTACTGTACAGGTCACATAAATCGGCATTCCAGAATCAAGGAACACAGGTATGACATTGTCGTTCACAAACAGACTTATCTATGTTTTTCTTTAATCAAAGGCTTTACAGCCTTATTTATCTTTACATTTAGCCCTGATTATTTTGTTATGGTAATTTCATAGTTATGTATTGGATGTTTTGACCCGTCTAGCGACAAACCGCCAGGACAGTTTCTCATCTTTTACATACAGGAACAGGTTTAAACGCCACAGATATGATAAAGGATATAAAGCATATATTGACATGATGGATAAAAATAGTCGTACGCGGTATGATATGCATGACGGCATTGGCAGAACATGCAGTTTCAAGCTAGCCTATTACAAGGCGTTGGGAGCCCAAAAGGTTAAAACTGTTTTTCTCTTAAGCAGATGTTAAGCTAAGGCCGGTTCATTAAGTCTTGGCCGGATTATTTGGGAGGTTATGACTCCTCCCTCGCCGGTTCATCTCCCTCCACTGGTTGGAAGCTAGGCTTGGACCAGTCAAATCCATGAAGAGCAACGAACTCAGCTTCTTCGTCAATTAGACCAGTCGGGTCAATTTCTGGGGCAAAGGTGTGTTGGCGAACCGGCGGGATGAGATATGTCACTTTATATGAAGGAGTTTCCATCTTTTTATTATCAATGTCAAAACCCAGCTGATACTTATCAATGTTGGTCTCGTCGCCAAGAATGGTAGCCTGAGGACGAACTCCCCTCACACAAGCAACAAAATCATCTTGATCAAACGGAGTCCCGTCTTCATTAAAGGGGGGATACCCCTTGGCTACGTCCGCCGGGTCTAGTTCCGGCACCCAGGCTTTGGAGCGGCTTAGAGCAGTTAGGGCTCCGGCTCTTGCACAAGACCACTTGACCTCTTGGAATCTGGCGGGTAAGATAGATAACTTCTTCAAAACATCACTCAAGAGGTTTGGTCCTTGGTTGGCTGGGGAGATAATGGCAAGCGCCCGTTGAGCTCCAGTGTAAAGTTGCTCCACCAGGGTGTAAACCGCCTTGAGTTTTGTCAAGTTGTTTTGGCTCAGATTGCTGCTCTGTGGACCTATGAGTATTTTAAAAGGTTAAGCAAGCGGTTTATATTTCTGGAAAAAATAGTGTTTAAGTAAATAATACAATGACTCACCAAAGATTGCAGAGACCATCTGAGACACCTGGTTCTTTAAACCGGTGAGCTCCGTGGAAACCTCCTTGAGAGCCGCCTCGGCTGTCTCAGCACGCTGTATCAGCAAGAATTTTTCATCGGCCCAAGATTTTTTCTCTGCGTCAAAGCTGGTCTTTAGTTTTTCTGCTTCAGATAGGCTCAACTGGAGTTTGGAGTCAGCATTTTTTATCATAGTCTCTTGAGCCACCAACCGGGTCTTTGCATCAGTCAGTTGAGAACCCAATTCAGTTATGGCGGTCTACAGACATGCACAGGTGTGTCAAAAGTTTATTCCCATAACAGTCACAGTGATTAAAAGTCCCAAGCACTTTGCAAAGCAACACTACTTGGCACTTGGGGGCTAATGTCTGTCAAAGCAATTCTTAAAATGCAGAAATAACTCTTTTAAGTACCAAGCATTTTACAGGTAACAACTCTTGGCACTTGGGGGCTAATGCATGATATTCAGAAATAAAATTCCTCTTGAGCCAGATAACAATATTAGTTTGGACTAATTCAAGACAGCTATGACGTTAAGTTTCGGCTCATTCATGAGGAATTAAGCCGGTCCTTGGGGACAAGAGGTGCGAATTTATGCTAATCCATTGGACTTAGGGAAAATCTAATATAGAGTATCAACCTATATCACAAGTCTACAGATCATTTAGGTTCATCATAATCCGAAGACTTGGGGGCTGGCAGAGCATATGTAAACTAATGAAAGCCGAAGAACATACCTCATATTTCAGTTACAACTGTTTGACCATATCAATTTCAAAGTCACAGCTGGAGTGTACATGACTGAGGTATCTAGATAGCACGTCACTAGTTCCCAAGTGACCATAGTGAGAGACGTCAAACCGCACTTTCTGCCTTTCCAAAGCTTCTTGCTTAGCAGAGTGCCTAGCCAATACAGTTGGATTGCCCGGCTCAACGAATCTACTACCAATGATTAGAACGTCATTATCAGAAGTCGCCAGCGGGTTAGCTAAGCTGGACGGCCCGATGGTAGATGGATTGAGAATGGTCTCATCAACTGACGGCTCAGGAAGGTCTGATTGAACATTGACAACAGGGTCTTCTGGTGCCTCAGAATGTTCAGGAGCAGAAGTTGGTATTGACGGTTCAGCGGTTTTTGGGTCTTCCGCCGGCTTAGTCACCCTGGCTTTCTTGGGCTTTGCTTGACCGCTAAGAAGAATTTCATGAGTCAGTATAATGATACAGACTTAAAGATGCAGAAGAAAGATAATTTTCTTTACCCAGGGGCGGTCTTGAAAGCCAGAAATTGAGTTTGAGAGGAATCACCAGAAGAACGAGAGACCCCCTGCAAAATTGAAATCCCAATTTAAAAGAGCAAGGAAGTAGATTCATTGACAAAAGCAAAAGTCAAAGGTGAAAGAAACCTCATTCTGGCGTTTCCGAGGAGTTTTCGGTAAGCTGGAGGGCAGTTCATTATCGTCATTCGTCCGGGCCTGACGGTGGTTCTCTTGTTGCTGCTTTTTCAAATGAAAATGAGGATCCAAATAAGCCAAAGGGTGTGAAAACCTTACTTTCCGGGTTACCAGTCGAGGTTTCCGTCTTGGCAAAGGTTCTGAGTCAGAGGAAATAGTTGCCTCTTCTTCTACTGCCTGGCTGGCCCCCGTGTCGTCCTGGCAATAGTCAGTGTCAATAAGGTTGCTAAAAAACAAGCCAAGAGAGTCAAGGGCTACCTCCGACTCAGAAACATCATCCAGCTTGAACATATCAGAAGCAGTTCTTTTCTTCTTGGATTTTCGAGTTGTCTTCTTGGCGGCTATGGCGGCGGCTTTAGCCTTCTTGGCAGCTTCATGATCATATTTGGCCTTCCAAAAGTCAGATTTGGCCTGTAGGCCAATAACAGGTTAAAAGTCATGCAAGTACTTAACTACTGAAGGAAAAAGGGGTCAAGGGGATTTACCTCTGGTGCCGGGTTAAGTTTGCGGAAAGGATTCAATCCAACTTTACTGCAGTCCTCGTATTTACTGTTTACGAGGGTGATTGACATTTCAACAATGGCTTCTTCAGTCAGTTGTACAAAGCTATGACGCAGAGGGTCATCTGGTCCTCCGGCATAGCTATACATCAAGGCAGAGTGGTGATCCGCCATGCGATCCAACAACGGATCAAGTCAACTCCAGTTAGGTCGTTTACCAACAAGGCTTGAATCCTTTTTATGGATAGGATGAGCTTCTTACGTTCAGCAGTAGTAAGCTTGTCAGGGAGCACAAACTTAGAGTCAAGACGCTCCGCGCGATAAGCCGACATTGGTTTTTCATCAGCTGGCGACGTGTCTTTGCAATAAAACCAAGTTTGATTCCAATCCTTGGGATGGCTTGGTAAGACTACTAAGGGAAAGACAGCACCCTGTCGGCGCTGAATCGAAATTCCACCAAGTTCCAAGCTAAGGCCATTGGTGCATTCATTCTGGCGGTTCAGATAGAAATACTCTCTGAAGAGTTCAACAGTAGGTTCTTCTTGAAGATAAACCTCACAGAGAGCTTGAAAATTGCAGATATTGGATATAGAGTTGGGTCCAAGATCTTGTGGATGAAGCTTGAAAAAACGCAGAACATCCGTGAAGAATTTTGAGCCTGGTGGTGAAAGAACCCGGTTCATATGATCAGTAAAGATGATGAGTTCACCGTCTTTGGGCTGAGGTCGTTCTTCGGCCAGGTCAGGAGCACGATAGGACATAATGTTCTTCTCTGGTCAATATCCGATGGTGACAAAATTCTTCAAAGTGTCATCAGTGATGGTGGAAGGGACCCAGTTGCAGACTGTTGGCGTCTTCGATGGCATAATGAAAAAGCACAAGCTGAAAAGAAAGTAATTTGTTGGTTCAAATTAATTGGTGCAATTACAGGTTAATGATTGTAGTACAGATGAGTAATGGCGGCTTAAGTAAGGTCTAATGATATATGAAGGAAAAATGAGCCGGCATGATAAGCCGCCATGGCTAAAGATATTCAAAGGTTGCCTGAAACAGAATTGGCTAAGTACTAAGATAAACAAGTTTAACAATTTGTTGCTACTATTTTAGATCAAGATGGTTCAAAAAAGAAAAATAAATCTAGACCTAAAAAACCAGCACAGAGGAGTTCATCAGTTTTAAGGAGGACTTTGTACAAGAAAAAGGGATCTGATAGCATCTTGAATGGATGTAAAACAACTACCGCATGAGTTCCATACTTCTTCTAGATCAAAGGAGGATGCGGTGGAGAAAACAATAAAGAATCCGCGATGAACAGCAAAGAACACATAAGGAACTCGCAAACCCTAATGCAGATCTAAGGTATGGGAAAGCAAGGACTTACGGACGCAGATCTACTGCGGAGGATCGCCGCCGTTTTCTCTGGACAAACTCAGTTTGATGCAGCGGCCAAGGTTGAGGACGACGGTGAGCGCTGCGGCGGCGGTGGAGTTCAAGCGTTGAAAATTGCGAGAGGAAGAAGACGATGGAAAAGGGAGAGAATGGGAAGAAGACCTAACGCGGCTATTTACAAGGAAGGACTGATAAGTGAGCATGAAAAACGAGGGGGCCAAAACATGGTTATCCAGCTACCCACGTGCCTCGATTTTCAAAAAGGAATAAAGAAAAAGATCCGTTAAAGATGACATGGTGGCGGGTTTCCGAAAAATTCGGAGATGACATCATGGCGGGTTACAAGGCTTTCGCAGCAGTAATAGATGGATTTTTTCTAGGTGTCGGAGATTGACAAGAACAAAGTTCAAATCAACCTGGGGCCTAATGTTGGGGATATGACTAGCAGGTATGACCCGCCCAAGAGGGGCCGGGTCAATCACAATGGTGGGTTACCTAAAGAAAGCCCAGAGAGTATACAAGGTGACGGTTTACGATAAGGCTTGTAGTAGTCCCAAGCCCAGAGGCGACTTAAGGCCCGTAAGTATAAACCGCCATGTATGAATAAGACTTAGTAAAGTAAGGCATGTAAAAGATGTCACCGAGTCGGACACATTGTATGAGCCGGCCGGGACTCTGTAGGCCGCCGGGCGTCAACCGGTGTATATAAGGGGATGACCCGGAGGCGGCTTAAGGCAGAAAACAACAGACCGAGAGCCAAGCTAGCGTATTTCGCTCCTTGGTCATCGAAACCTAGCAATATGTACCACATCAACTGGACTAGGCTTTACCTTCACCGCAAGGGGCCGAACCAGTATAAACCTCTTGTGTCATTTGTCCCAATTAACCCCTTAAAGCTTGCTAGTTGCGATGGCTCCAAGACTAAGTCCTTTCACTAGGACATCTGCCATGACAATTCCATGACACATGGCATGATATGCAAGATATGATATGCAATGCATATGCGAGCTCCGGAAGGGAAAGAATGATCAAGGCATCAACTTGGCAAACCAAGAGTGCCGCTGAAAAGATGTCAGGACCCCGATTCCAAGTCACATCGATCTAGCCGGTAACACCTCATATCACTTTGCGGCCTCATGCACGGTATTCCCACGGGTGTCGCCTTACCATGGCCCGGGACCGCTTATGCCTTTTGGCTCACGATATGATAGTGTCACTAGCATCCATATGACAGAGAACCCGGCCGACATAGCTAGTCGTGAACCCAAAGCGGCACTAACCCATGGGGACAGGCATACATGAATCAACTTCGAGCATGTCGGTCAAAGCAGGTGTGAATCTGCATCGTAGCACTGGCTAACAGGACTCCGGGAACCCGGGCTATAGCAGTTAGGCAGGACTCGGATGTCACCGCATGACATTTCACCGAAGGGATGCACACGTGAACGAAGTGAAACACATGCCGCTACCAAGCGCCCCGATCAAGAGTCTTTGGGCTAGCAGGACTCCGTGAACTGGCTGTAGCGGACTACTATGGCTCAAGGAAGCACTAGACTACATTTCCCCATAAGAGAGGCTGCCAAGGATAAACAACTACATTGTCGAAACCCACACATACCAAGTATTTCAAACATACACACAATATGCTCGATATGTGTAAATACAACATGGCATCACAACATAACTCTACGACTCAAGTATTTATTCATTAGGCTCCAAGGAGCGAGATATTACAAGCACGGGTCTCATGACCCAACATTCAGAGCATACAAGTCAAAGCACAAGGGGAAGCTTAACATGTCTGAGTACAGACATCTACAAATGAAAAAGATTAGAAGCCTGACTATCTACCAGATCCTGCCGAGGGCACAAGATCATAGCTGAGGTAACAAGCTAAACGTCGAAGTCCACGCGGAACTACTAGCGAGACTGAAGTCTCTCTGCAAAAACATAAATTAAGCAAACGTGAGTACAAATGTACCCAAAGAAGACTTACATCAGAACTAACTACATATGCATCGGTATCAACAAAGGGGGTGGTGGAGTTTAACTGCAGCAAGCCAGCTTTGACTCGGTGGCTATCCTGAACTACTACTGCAAGTAACTCTTTTGAGGTGGCGCACACGAGTCCACATATTCACCATATCAATACACCTATGGATCCGCTCCCGTCTCCCCACGAGAATGCCATCCATAGCACTCACGCTTATCTTGCGCATTTTAGAATATCCACTTTCACTTGTCTATGAACTGTTATAGGCAACCCAGAAGTCCTTTACCGCGGACAAGGCTATTCGAATAGATGAGGTTAACCCTGCAGGGGTGTACTTCTTCACACACGCTCTCGCCACTTACCGCCATGTACACGTCATGTATCTCGGCAACCTTCAAGCGGAAGCCTGGCGAGGGTGTCGGCCATGGCCTACCTAAACCCTCAAGTCCCTAGTCCAGGTTTATCACCCATTCGGGTTCCGTCCGCAGGGAGTCCGGCCGAGGTTTCCACTAACGGCCCCGAACGATGTGTGCAGGGTTCCCGAGACACCAAACGGGCGAATCGGTACACCGGGCCACGATGTATCTACCGCATCATAGCCCACCCCTAGGGTCAGCGCTACGCACGGCCTCCAACACATATCCTACAAACACCAGAAACTAGTTGCAACTCCTGGACAGAGAACAAGGGTGGTTAAGAAGCCGAGAGAGTCAATTAAGGATCCCAATGTGTGGTAGTAACTGTTCATGGATCACAAACACGGAACTCAGCCTCGAGGACGGTTTCAATGAGACAACCCACCATGTACTCCTACATGGCCTCTCACCGCTACCTTTACCAAATCGTGTTGACACACTTAGCTCACACACAAGAGGGACATGTTCACACACCTCCGATTCATCCCCGATGAATCAGACACGACTCAACTCTAAGCAAAGAGGTGCATGACAAACAAGCATGAATGAGTAGGCACAACAGGGCTCAAACAACTCCTACTCATGCTAGTGGGTTTCATCTATTTACTGTGGCAATGACAGGTCTTGCAGAGGATAAAGGGGTTCAGCTACCGCAGCAAGTAACAGATGTATCGTTGTTGTCCTAATGCAGTAAAAGAGAGCAGGAGCGAGAGAGTGGGATTGTATCATAATGAACAAGGGGGTTTTGCTTGCCTGACACTTCTGAAGATAATATAGCTCTTCATCAGTGTCTCGATCTCATCGTCGAAACCACGTCTATCGAGAAGGGACAAATACCGGAAACAGAGAAATAAACACAATCAATGCAATGCACAATATGATGCATGATCATGACATGGCAATATGATGTGATTTAGTCTAATGCAACTAGCAACAAGTTAAATGGAGCTGGTTTGAACCCTAGGTCCAAATTAAACTCCATATGTGGATATTAAAATGACATTTATATGATTTGTGCTAAACAGCAGCTATAAGTTGTTATAGCATGCATGAAAACGGTACAGATGGATAGATTGGATTTTTCTGATCATTTTTCATATATAAATCTATGCATTTGGAGTTACAGATTAATTTCTATGATTTTTTGAAGTTTGCAACAATTTCTGGAATTTTCTATATAAAAATAAATCCAGAAATTAGTTATTGCGTCAGCAATGCGTCAGGGTGACGTCAGTGGTCAAAGGGGACGTCCAGGTCAACCTGACCAGTGGGTCCCGCGTGTCAGCAGTTATTTAAACTAACTAAATTTAGTTAAAACTAATCTGAGTTAATTAGCAGAGGGGGCCCCACTTGTCATAGACTCAGGGGAGTCAACCTGGGCCCACCCGGTCAACTCAGTCAACGGGGTCAAACCCGCTGGCGTTTGGTCACCGGCGAGACCAGACGCGGTGGTGGAAGTGCACTTTCGTGCTCCGGTGACCAAAAGGGCAGCCGAGGGCATCTACGGGACGCGGGGAGCGAGTCGCGTCGTTTGGTGGCAGTGGTGAAGCTCGGTGCCGGTGTCAAAACCGGCGGATCTCGGGTAGGGGGTCCCGAACTGTGCGTCTAGGCGGATGGTAACAGGAGACAAGGGACACGATGTTTTTACCAAGGTTCGGGCCCTCTCGATGGAGGTAATACCCTACTCCTGCTTGATTAATATTGATGATATGGGTAGTACAAGAGTAGATCTACCACGAGATCAGAGAGGCTAAACCCTAGAAGCTAGCCTATGGTATGATTGTTGTTCGTCCTACGGACTAAAACCCTCTGGTTTATATAGACACCGGATAGGGTTAGGGTTACACAGAGTCGGTTACAATGGTAGGAGATCTAATATCTCAGACGCCAAGCTTGCCTTCCACGCCAAGGAAGGTCCTATCCGTACAAGGGACGAAGTCTTCAATCTTGTATCTTCATAGTCCAGGAGTCCGGCCAAAGATGATAGTTCGGCTATCCGGACACCCCCTAGTCCAGGACTCCCTCAGTAGCCCTCGAACCAGGCTTCAATGATGATAAGTCCGGCGTGTTGATTGTCTTCGGCATTGCAAGGCGGGTTCTTCTCCAAATTCCATATACTTGTCGAATAGTGTCCGGCTTCTGATAAATGCGGTGGTCCTTGGCTTCCACGCCCAATAATGGCCATCTTCCACGTGTTTGAATGAATGTGAAAAGCCAGGGTATTTTATACTTATCCCCCTAGTTGCGCAAATGAGCCGCCTATAAAAGGGACGAGGATCTAGATCTGAGTCACACCATCCCCCCTCCGCAAGCTTTTATCGGAGCGCCTTTGACAAAAATCCATTCCACCATGGACATTCGACGCGGCTCCTCCTCTCGCGCTCCCAACCCTCAGCCTGGAAATTGGGAGAGATGCTCAGTCCCGCATAGCGAGCTAGTGACACTCCAAACCAAGGGATTTCTTCCCCCGACCTTCATGGTTCCGGTTCGAGCCGGACTTGCCACCTACAAGGGCAGAAAGCAAGCGAAGAATGTCCCCGGTCCCTCTAAAGGAGAGCGGGTATGCTTTATCTCTTATCTAGTAAGAGGACTCGGATTTCCAATTCATCCGTTTCTCCAGGGGCTCTTGGAGTTCTACGGCCTCCAGTTGCACCACCTTACGCCTGCCTCCATTTTGCACATCGCGGGCTTCGTGGCCCTTTGCGAACTGTTCTTGGGCGTCGAGGGTCATTTTGCGCTGTGGAAGAGATTATTCTGCCTTGTACCCCGTTCCCATGAGGGGTCAATATATCAAGTGGGCGGAGCCGAACTATGGCGCATCGCCGGGACTGGATATCTATCCGGAACCCCGAAGAAGGCGTCCGAAGACTGGCCTTCGGAATGGTTTTATATAGAAGACGTCCCACCGCCGGATCTTGTTCGGATCGGTCTCCTGGAGTTCAGCTATGCTCCTTTGAAGAAACGCCTGAGTTGGCGCCCACGGAGCTCCCTGAGGGAAGACGACAGGGACGCCCTTTACCTGATGAGCCGAATAAGATTGTTAGCTCATGCCGGATTGACCATGATCGGCGTCATGGCCACATGCATTATGCGGGGGCTGCAGCCGCTCCAGTATAGGTGCCACCCCATGTGGGATTTCAACGGGGAGGATGATGCCACCCGTCATGGCCGTAAGGGGCCGGGATCGGTCACCGATCTGGTGAAGATTTTATCTGTGATGTACAAGGGAGAAGAGGAGGATTTTCTCCGCGTCAGTCCATTGAGCGGATTTTCTATGAACAATCCTCGAAGCTGGGTAAGCGGACATCTCTTTTTGTACACCCGATCCGTATTCCCATGGTTAGGTATCTCATTTTGTGATTTTGACGCAGGAACTGCGCCAGGCCGTGAAAGACATAAACAGCCGCTTCCACAACCCGAGGATCCGAACGGCTCCTCGATCCGCCTCCCAAGAGGATCCGGACATATTGGTGGAGCTGATTGATGGGGTATATCACCAATCGAGCATCGATAATGCCTTGGTTGCCATTACGGCCGACACCGGAATACTTCCACCGCAGTAATCGAGACCGAGGTCCCAATACTCTGATAATGACCCATCCATGCTTATGTTTGATCACCGTATACCAATGGTGTTTCGCAGGGGGTGCCTTCGAGGCAGGAGGCCGAGCCCGCGGCGGCTAGCCAACAAGGGGCAGTTCGGCCCCGCAGGCTAAAAAGAAGTGCGGTCCGGATCGAAACTCCGCCGCAACGGTATGGCGCGTCACCATATTCCCAGGATTGATTCCTGGAAGGCGTACTAACGCTGGTGCTCTTTCCAGGAAAAAGAGCGCTCGTCGGACTGAGTCCGGAGAGGTTGCCAATTGAACCTCCGCCAGCCAGGCTCCAAAGCCGGGTCCAGAAGCGGAGGCGAGCATGAGGCGTGCGTCGGATGCTCCTCCGACGGAGGATGCCGACAGATTGTCCACCACCAACTCCGAGGTGGAGAGCGCCATGAATCACAGGCGCCACCGGACAGTTCTTCGTGACGCGTGTTTCTCCCAAGAGGCTTTGAATGCCTTCAATTCGGGAGATGCACACCTCCGTACCGCTCAAGATGGCCTAGCCAGAGCCACGGAGCAGTATGTAAAGGACATACGGGTAAGGAATTTTGACAGTTATACATGCCAAGAGTCTCGAGACTTAAAATAGTTAGGATAACTGATTTAAGGATCATTTGGAATGCGTGTTCTTACCAAAAGAATACCCGCTTGTCCTGTGAGCTTGAAGAGTGCAAGGCCCAACTTGAGGTCAAGATCGCCGCATGACCGGGAAGCCATGAAGACTCCCTCCGGTAATATATGCCCTTCAAAGTAGAAGTAGTTTCGCAAAGTGCGGCGTGCATAAATCTGACATTAACATTGCAGAGATAGCGCCGGATGGATCCGAACAAGCAACAGCTCGCGCCAGCTAAAGGCCGGGCGAGAGCGTGCTTACGAGGGTGCGGCAGGAGAAAAATAACCTCCAAGATGCCAACACCCAGCTGGGTGAGGAACTAAAGGATGTTCGTGCTCAGTTGTCTCGACCAGAAGGAGAATCGACGGCTTCGTCGCGGCATTTTTAGTAAGTGCTTGAACGAACATTGAAAGAGTTCGGCGAGGAAGGCGACTAACATAAACATGTATGTAGGTTTGCTCACAGGTCTTCCTGAGGAGGAGATGCCCAGTTCGTCGGGTGATCTTCTTCCCGAATCAAGGCCACCTGCATGAACGAGTTCGGCAGGTGATGAAAGGCGTCGCCCAGGCCTTGTGGCCATCTATCTCCCTACCCGAAGGCATTGGGGAGCTGGCAGAGCGGCTTCAAGGAGCACGGCGGCACTTCTAACTATGGAAGATATCGGCCTGCCGTCAAGGCGCCAGGGAGGCCTGAGCCATGGTAAAGACGCAGTACACGAAGGCTGACCCAAACCACATGGCCGAGGTCGGACCTGTGGGGCCTGATGGGAAGGAGATCCTCAGAAAGTTAGTGTACGGCCAAGTAGAATTGGCCGCCAAGTATTCCCAAAGAAGATTGTAAATTAGATAGCCTATTATATGGCATTGAGGAGGAATACAATTAGTCGAGTTGACTATGTAATTGAATATGACATGAAAAATGTCTTCTAGCCGGATTGTAGATCGTTTGTCATAGCGGACCTTTTCGCTTCGACCTCAGGACCCAATAGTCCGGAGTGTGTCCGAATACCCTCGCGGTTATGTAAGAACCGGGGCATGCATGGAGACAAGGCGTAGGGGTCATTATTGCTGTATCGCATAAGTGCCCAACTAGTTATGTTATATTACATGGATAGTAAGAAACATCTTCCGTGGAGAGTAGTTCTCATAAGGGTTCCTTTCCTAGGGAGGCATGCCCTAAAGTGCATGTCCAAACTGCTAAGAAAGCAGAAAAATCATCTGGGAGCAGATGGATAAATAGTTAAAAAATCATCTTTCAGTTCACCGACCGAATATTCCCTTAAGAACGCTAGCTTTCGGCTTCACCCACCGAGGTACACATCCGCCGACTCGGCAAGAATAATCACAGAGGTGCTCCCTTTACCACCTAGCCGAACAATCGGGAATGTAGGGGTAAGCACAGGAGCCAGCAACCCAGCTTGGCCAAAACTTAAGTCATATCGATGCATATAATGGTGAGTAAAAGGTACATGCGGAAGTTTGACACATGTGTTGGGCAAGAAGCTCAGATAAATAAGCTTCATTAAAGAAGCCCCTGTGTATAACGAGCGAATAACGCGTCAAGTATAAAGTAACAAAGCGCAAACGAGCCTCTAAAGGCTTCAAGAAGAAGGAGGAGGAAGGAGAGAAATAAAAGACAGCAAAAATGGAAAATGTGGACGGAGGAAGGAGACGAACTCGAGTCCGCGCTTAGGCGAGAATCTTCAGAGACGGGCTGCGTTCCATGGGTTCGGCTCGAGTCGGTTATCCGATGCGTTTGGCAGACGTATGCTCCGCCGGTCAGGACCTGGTCGATGATGAAGGGACCTTCCCATTTGGGCTTGAGTTTGTCCTTTTTCTTGTCCGCAGCGAGAACTAGTTCGCCAACGTTGTAAGCTTTGGCACGCATTTCCCTACTTTGATATCTTCGAGCCTGTTGTTGATAAAATGCGAACGAGCTTTTGCCACGCCGCGCTCCTCCTCCAATGCGCCCAATTGTCCTGCCGATCGAGCTCGGCTTCTCTTTCTTCATACATGCGCACGCCGAGGTGAGTCATGCATTATGTCACAGGGCAAGACTGCCTCTGCGCGCGTACACCATAAAAAATGGTGTGAATCCGTAGTACGATTCGGCATGGTCCGCAGCCCCGTAGTACGGAGTCGAAGCTCCTCAACCCAAAGGCGTGTTAGATTCCTTGAGGGACCGCACTAGTCCGGGTTTAATGCCGCTCATGATTAGACCGCTTTGCTCGCCGACTTGACCGTTGGTTTGAGGGTGATAGACTGAGGCGTAATCGAGCTTGATGCCCATGTTTTTGCACCATAATTTGACCTCATCGGCCGTGAAGTTGGTGCCGTTATCAGTGATGATACTATGGGGGACGCCGTAATGGTGCACTACCCCTGATATGAAATCTATCACCGGCCCGGATTCAGCCGTTTGAACAGGCTTGGCCTCTATCCATTTGGTGAATTTATCCACCATGACCAATAGGTATTTTTGCTTGTGGGTTCCTCCCTTAAGGGGTCCAACCATGTCAAGCCCCCAGACCACGAACGGCCAGGTGATGGGTATAGTTTTGAGGGCGGTGGGTGGCATGTGGCTTTGGTTAGCTAAAAGCTGGCAACCGACGCATCGTTGGACTAAATCCTGCGCATCTGCCCGGGCCGTCCGCCAATAAAATTCTGTACGGAAGGCCTTGCCTACAAGGGCACGGGCTGCGGCGTGGTGCCCACCCAGTCCGGCATGAATTTCAGCCAGGAGGTTTCGCCCTTCCTCTTCGGAGATACACCTTTGAAGGACACTGTTGTGCTTTTCTTATAGAGCTCTCCCTCATGGACTTTATAGGCTTTGGATCACCGTACTATGCAGCGAGCCTCATTTTGGTCTTCGGGGAGTTCCTGCCTAGTTAGGTAGGCTAGGAATGGTTCCGTCCATGGGGCGATAACCGCCATTATTTCGTGGGCGGAGGGTGTTATCTCGTTGGCAGAGCCTCCGATTGTGTCAGAGTGTTCGGTGTCGCAAGGCGGTTGGGTCCGGATTGTTATTTCCGGACTCTTCCCATAGTACGGATGGCTTGGACAGCCGCCTGTGAAGATGTTGGGCGGACGGCATCGCGTTTTGCACCGATGCGCTAACACGTCCGCCGCCTGGTTGTTATCCCGGCTATATGATGAAATTCGAGCCCTTCGAACCGCGGCCGACATTTGTAGGACCGCATTGCGGTATGCTGCCATTTTCGGATCTTTGGCATCAAAGTCTCCGTTTATTTGAGATATCGCGAGGTTCGAATCCCCGCGCACCTCTAGGCGTTTAATGCCCATGGAGATCGCCATCCGTGAGGCCGTGCGAGAAGGGCCTCGTATTCGCCGCGTTGTTGGAGTCCGTATACATTATCGAAGGACGTATTGTATCGCTTTCCCGGTTGGGGACGCCAGACGACCCCAGCCCCTGTGCCGCCAACATTTTGGAGCCGTCAAAGTGCATGATCCAATTGGAGTATGCGCCGTACTCTTTAGGGAGTTCGGTCCATTCGGCCACGAAGTCGGCCAAAACCTGCGACTTAATAGCTCGTCGTGACTTATAGGTTATGTCGAATGGAATGAGCTCTATGGCCCATTTAGCAATCTGGCCCGTCGCGTCGCGGTTGTTTATAATGTCGTTAAGAGGTACTTCGGAGGCTACCGTTATCGAACACTCTTGAAAGTAGTGTCGCAGCTTCCGGATGCCATGAACACCGCTGTATGCTATCTTTTGATAATGTGGGTACCAGGACTTGCATGGAGTTAGGACGGTGGACACATAGTAAACCGGTCTTTGAAGAGGGAACCTGTGTCCGTCTGCTTTCGTTCGACGACGAGCACCGCGCTAACAACTTGATGTGTTGCGGCGATATATAATAGCATTGGTTCACCCATGTTGGGCGCGGCTAGGACCGGATTTGTTGCCAATATGGCTTTTATTTCTTCAAGTCCGGCCATGGCGGCATCCGTCCACTCGAAGTGTTCGGTGCGTCGGAGGAGGCGGTAAAGGGGTAACGCCTTTTCTCCCAAACGGGAAATAAAGCGGCTTAGAGCCGCTACGCATCCAGTCAATTTTTGTATTTGTTTGAGGTCTTTTGGAATATCCAATTGTGACAGAGCTCGGATCTTGGCTGGGTTTGCTTCAATTCCTCTACCGGACACAATGAAGCCCAAGAGCTTTCCGGCTGGGACGCCGAAGACACATTTTTCCGGATTGAGCTTAATGTCATATTTTTGGAGATTGTCGAATGTGAGCCTAAAGTTTTCTACTAGAGCTTCGACATGCTTGGATTTGACGACCATGTCATCTACATATGCTTCAACTGTTTTGCCAATCTGGTTTGCCAGACATGTTTGAATCATGCGATGATATGTTGCGCCGGTGTTTTTGAGCCCGAAGGGCATCGTGTTGAAGCAGAATGGGCCGTATGGAGTGATGAATGCTGTTGCAGCTTGGTCTGGCTCCGCCATCTTGATTTGGTGGTAGCCGGAGTACGCGTCGAGGAAGCACAATGAGCCGTGTCCTGCTGTAACGTCGATAATTTGATCAATGCGAGGGGGAAGGGATCCTTTGGGCAAGCCTTATTAAGGTCTTTGAAATCAACACATAGGCACCAGGATTTATCCTTCTTTGGTACCATCACCAGATTTGCTAGCCAGTCCGGATGTTTTATATCTCTGATGAATCCGGCTTCCAGAAGTTTGGCTAGCTCCTCTCCCATGGCCTATCTCTTGGGTTCGGAAAAGCGCCGAAGAGCCTGTTTGACTGGCTTGAATCCTTTTAGGATATTTAGGCTGTGCTTGGCCAGCCAACGTGGGATTCCTGGCATGTCTGAAGGGTGCCAGGCAAAAATTTCCCAGTTTTCTCGTAGAAATTCTCGTAGTGCGGCGTCTACATCAGGGTTTAATTGTGCCCCAATGGAGGTCGTCTTTGCAGGGTTCGTTGGGTGGACTTGGAATTTGACTATTTCATTTGCTGGTTTAAAAGAGGTGGACTTGGATCTTTATCAAGTATCACATCGTCCCCTTTACCGTGGAGCGCATCGCAGTGAGTTCCTCGGCCGCTAGGGCTTCGGATGGTGCCTCGAGGGCTAGTGCGGCTGTCTTGTTTTCGGCGTGGAGTGCTATGTTCGGATCACTAGCGAGAGTGATGATTTTGTTAGGTCCGGGCATTTTAAGCTTCATGTACCCATAATGGGGTATAGCTTGAAAAATTGTGAATGCCTCTCGCCCTAATAAAGCGTGATATCTGCTGCTGAACGGGGCCACTTGAAATGTGACCTCCTCGGACCTGTAATTGTCCGTGAAATAACACTTCGTCCATGTGATTTTTCCTGTGCAGCATGCTTCCCGGCTAGGGATTATTCCTCTAAAGGTTGTGCTGCTTCGCTCAATTGGGTTCCAGTCTATTTCCATTTTTCGGAGGGTTTCCTCGTAGATGAGGTTTACGCTGCCGCCATCCATGAGTACCTTAGTAAGGCGAAAGCCGTCCACTATTGGACTGAGGACCAATGCGGCTGGTGCTCGGGCTGTTCGGCATTTGGGTTCGCCATCGGCATTAAAGGTAATAGCCGTGTCACTCCATGGATTTATTGTTGCTACTTGGTAGACTTCGCAAGGTTATGGAGTGTTTGTTTCCGCATGTTATTTGATGCGAAAGTCTCGAAGACTGTTAATACCGTACTGGTGTTGCTGGGCTGGGATTCTGAGGCTAGAAGCTCTTCGCCACTTTTGGCCACCTACCGTAGTATCCAACATGCTCGAAGGCTATGAGTTGGAGTGGCGCCCTCTATGCTATGAATTTTGCAGAGTCCGTTTAGCCAACCCTCCAGTATGGTTCCATGCCCTTTAGGGGGTTTTTGTTTTTTGATGTATAACCTGGTGCTTGGTGATGATGCACCCTTTTATTTCGGACTAGGGTTGTATTCGGGGCTGGATTATCCCAAAATTTACTTTCGGTTTTCCAAGCACTCTCCATCGCACAGTACTTTTGTACTATGGTCACCAAGTCAGCAAAGCGTGTAATTTCACGACGACTTATGGCGTTTAGGATTCCCTTGTCCGTGCAATTATTGCAGAAAAGTGAGATTGCGTCCTCCTCTCGGCAGTCCTTTATCCTGTCCATAACCAGGAGGAATCGCCCAAGAATGATGTCTTCGTTTCGGGGCTCTTGCCGAATTCGGGATAGATCGCTAATGTTTGGGTGGGCGGGTGGAACTAGATCCTAACCCCGCCCAATTTAAGACTCAGGGGCCGAGAAGTTTCCGAACTTGGAAGTTTGGATTTTTGAATGCTATCCAATGAATCCAACCCGCCACCTGACTTTAAGTTCAGGGCTTGATCGACATCCGCCCCTCTGCGGGAATCCGGCATGGAGGGATCGAGAATCCGGACGTAGCTAGTCCTCAAGATAGAAGAAGAATCGTCAGATTGCTCCTCTATCACGGCAACATGATGGGTAGCCCGGGAGAGTTGATCTCTCTCGATCGGTTTTAGGCCCGATCTGGTCGTAGTCTGTGGCGACTCCTGTATGGCGGCGCGATCCAAGAGCTCGCTTACGGAGGAGAGCTCGATCGGATCTAACTGCTCGGCAAGTTCCGAGTTAACGTGAAGATTGGTTTCGATGACCCGAGAAGTCATCATCGACGCGGTGGCCGAACTGGAGGTCATAAGAAAACCACCTAACCGAAGAGTCTAACTAGTGGCCAAGGCTCCTTTGGCGATAGTATCGTCTTTAAAGACGGGATGAGGCATCCTTCCTGACGGCGACGGCAGAGAGGAACTCTCAATGAAAGCACCAATGTCGGTGTCAAAACCGGCGGATCTCGGGTAGGGGGTCCCGAACTGTGCGTCTAGGCGGATGGTAACAAGAGACAAGGGACACGATGTTTTTACCCAGGTTCGGGCCCTCTCGATGGAGGTAATACCCTACTCCTGCTTGATTAATATTGATGATATGGGTAGTACAAGAGTATATCTACCACGAGATCGGAGATGCTAAACCCTAGAAGCTAGCCTATGGTATGATTGTTGTTCGTCCTACGGACTAAAACCCTCCGGTTTATATAGACACCGGATAGGGTTAGGGTTACACAGAGTCGATTACAATGGTAGGAGATCTAATATCCGTACCACCAAGCTTGCCTTCCACGCCAAGGAAAGTCCTATCCGGACAAGGGACGAAGTCTTCAATCTTGTATCTTCATAGTCCAGGAGTCCGGCCAAAGATGATAGTTCGGCTATCCGGACACCCCTAGTCCAGGACTCCCTCACTCGGGGTGGCCGGGAACGGCGCCGGCGACGGGTTTGGCGGCGGCCGGAGCTCGGGTGAGGTCGAACCCGAGGCTACGGGGCACGGTGAGGCGCGTGGGTTGGTGCGTTGAGCTCCTGGGAGCATGGTGAGGTTAGTAGGCAGGGTGGCGCGGCCGTTGGGTGGCTGGAGCCTCGTTGGCGACGAGCTCCACGGCAGCGCGTGCGGTTGAGCTCGGTGTGCTCATTGTGGTGCACGAGAAGTAGAGAGGAGAGGTTAGGGAGGTGGCCCAGCTCACGGTGGATGCTCCGGGGCGGACGGCGAGGTCGGGGACGAATTGGTGCGGCGGCGACGGTGAAGGGGATCTCCGGCGGTGCTCGGTGAAGATGAGCTCGAAGAAGACGAAGAAGGGCTCGTGAGCGCTCGGGGCTCGGGCTGCTCGACGGAGTCGACGACGACGGAGTTGTTGGACACGGTGGCTCGCTACGGGGACAACGGTGGATGCGGTTTCACGGTGGCGCGGGCGCAGCGGCATCGGTCATGGCGGAGGGAGAGCGAGAGAGGGAGGCAGGGGAGAATGCGAGATGTCCACGGGGTCGGGTCGGCGACGTGGAGCCTGCCCAGGTGTCCAGGGGCGCGGGCGAAAAGCAGCTGATGCCGTGGCGAGCTCGTGCTCGCCGGCGTCACCTCTGTGCCTGCCTAGCGAGGGCGAAGCAATTGGTCGCATGGGCCAAAGATCTTTGGGCGGCCAGTGGGCAGTTGGTGGTGTCAGGTTAGATTCCTTTCTCTCTCTCTTTCTGTTTTCTATTTATTCTGTTTTTTTTATTTTGTAAAATACTAAACCATTTTATAAAATACTGGAAATAATTAGGGGTGCTGTCTGAATTATTCCAGCGACCCATAACAACTTCCAACATTTTTGGAGCATCTAAAATATATATAGCATTTAAATAGCTCCAATTCAAATATGTTTGATTTAATTCAAAGCCCAAATATGTCCTGCAAAAATGTAAACCATTTTTGGTAGGTGCTTCCACCTCAATCCAGAAATGTTGAACATTTTCAGGGGGCATTTTGAGTTCAATGAAAAGTTTTAAGTTTGAACCTAGTTGAATTCATTTGGTGCTAGGGTTTGATCAATCCCCATTTCCAGTTTATTTAATCGTAAACATGATGACATGATGAGCAAGTAAAGTCAAGCAAGGGCTGATCTGGGCTATGAAAGATGGGGTGATTTCGGTCGAAATCAATATAAGGATCACCGGAAACGGATGCACGGTTTGCAAATGGAAGCAAAACAAGAATGGGGAAAAACTGTAATTAACAGCATGATGCCACTTAGCATGCAACAACAAACTAAGCTATTGAACTCCAACATAATAACAAAGCATATGGAAGTGATGTACAAGAGATGCTTGACAAGACATGAACACTGAGCTAGGGATAAATCACTCAAGAACAGTTTCAAACAAGCATGGCAAAAGTGCAAAAGATATCAGCATCACAGACTTAGTGAAAATACTAACATGTCAAAAATAACATCAGGAAGCAATGTTTAGAGAAAGAAAACAACATTCTACAGGAACATATCATGGAAAATAAAGGCACGGCATGATTCCACTACATGCATAGAACAAAAGTCCCTTATTTAATATGAGCCAATAACGAACACAAGATATGATGGCGCCCATGTAAACATAGAAAGTTTTATTAACAGTTTCAGACTTGGCAGAAAACAGAGCATGGAATAAACAGATTTATGATAGCAACTTTGCGAGCTCATGCCACTCACCACAAAGCATTGCATGGAAAAACAAGCATACCAACAGCAAGATGACATGTTCATGAAGCTAACCATGTCAAGAGAAAGTTCATAGGACGCATGGATCACTAGCAACAACCATGGCAATATTGATTAGCATGTTAACAATCTGGCAGGAACATTTTATAGCAAAAGTAGAGTAAGAACAAGACATGCTAGACAACTCCATAATTGCCAAAAGGGGCATGGATGGATATATAATAACCACATCTTCAAAACATCCTCTTAAGTATTCCAAAATAAGCATGTATATCACCGTAACATCAAGTTTACATGGCATCAAAATAACAGCAGGAGAAGGACTTAGCAAAATCCTAAGTCCCTGAAAATAGCAACATCACGGAGCCTAGTTTGCATGGTTGTCCTAGTCACCACATATATCAACCAAATACAAGACACGCACCTCTGTAAATATAGCATGTTGTAGTTCAAAAAACATGTAGACCTCATGCCCATATGATGCACACATCAAATGCAACAAAAATGACAAATCATCATGATCTGATAAGTACCAGCTCCTAACATTTTATAGCACTCTTGCATAAATCAAAATGTCATCATAACAGATAGTAAAATGCACGGAAATGCATCTAACATGAAGAGCTCAACGAGACGAACAATTCTACATATCATATGCATGATTCGGATCAACGAGCACGGAGATATGACATGTAGAAGGAGGCATAAAAATATCACAGATTCGGGACTTAGAGAAAAACGACCTCGAGGGGGAAAAGTCAACGGCGGCGGATCTTGCCGGAATCTCGCCGGAGATGACCAGAGGAGGTCGTGGAGGCGACGGACGAGGTCGTGGACGGCGGGGAAGGACGGAGGAGGCCGGATCCGGGCGGGGACACGCCAGATCTGGGCGGAGGTCTTCGGCTCATGTGGAGGAGGTGCATGGCGGCTCCGGCGGCAGAGCTTGGACGCGGCACCGGCGGAGGTCGGCAGCGGCTCCGGTAGGCGAGGACGAGCGGTGGCGGGGCGGATCCCGCGAGAGGGCGACAGGGAGGCTACAGAGGCGAAGTCGGCGGCGGCTTGGCGCTATGATGGCGGCGACGCATCGAGGCGGCGGCTTCCATGGCGGCGGCGGAGGAGATCACCGGCGGCGGACGACGGCGGGTACCCGAGCGGTGGCGGTGGCGCGCGGCGGGCGTTGTCGGCCTCAAGGCAGGCTCGCTGGCGGCTCGGCGGGCTGCACGGTGGTGGGAGGCGGCGCCTGATTGGATGCGGGAGGCGGCGGTGATGACGTGGCGTGACGGGATTGGTCGGGCGACGTGGCTGAGGGCGGAGGACATGTCCGGCGCTGCGTGGACGTGTTCGGACGCGCGGAGGAGGAGGAGGTTAGGGTTCATCCGCGAAAATTCGGAGAGGATCACATATTTATAGGTAGAAGGAGGTAGGAGTGTCCAAATGAGGTGCGGTTTTCGCCCACACGATCGTGATCCGACGACGGAGGACATGGAAGTGGTTTAGATGGGTTATTGGGATGTTTTGAAGGGGTGTTGGGCTGCAACACAAAGAGGGCTTTTGCGGTTACCCGGTTAACCATTGGGGCATCAAACGGCCTCTAAATGGAACGAAATTTGACAGGCGATCTACTGCTGATACACCAAAGCCACTTGACAAATCTCGGCCCATTCCGAGAACGTTTAACTTCCGCTCACGAAAAAAGACAAGAGGGGTGCGTTGGCTGCATGTGGGAGTGTTGGATTGTGAAACGGACAACGGGGAAAGCTCGGATGCATGAGACGAACACGAATGCAAATGCGATGCACATGGTGACATGATATGAAATGCATGACATGAACAAAATGCAAAACAAAAAACAAAACCCAGCCACGAAGGGAATATCATATCGCATCTCCGGAAAAGTCAAGAGTCGGAGTTACAAATATGGAAAGTTGCATCCGGGGTGTTACAACACTCCACCACTACAAGAGGATCTTGTCCCGAGATCTAGGATGGCACCGGAGGGGAAACAGAAGATGAAGAGGTAAAACTAAGTTGCTTCTTTGACAAACGAGTGAAACCAAAGAACCTTGAGATGTTAAACAATTTTGAGAAAAGAATAGAATGGAGATGATCGAAGTTGAAAACCTCCGTCATAAAAGAGGAACAAGGAAGAACAAATTCGGACAGCACTCCGATTGAAAAGAGATGCAAGACTTGATAAGATGAAAAGAGCTTGAGCAGAGGACACAACACTCCGGTTAAATGGATAAGCATAAAAAGAACATGACCCTCACAACTTGAGATGATGAGAGAAGAGAGCAACATCACAATGCCTCCGGAAGAAATGAAAGAATGTAATGGAATGAACGAAGGGAAACGAGATCTTGAGAGAGCACGCTTACAACAAAAGCTAGCACGGAGTTGTTGGATTATCAACAACGAAAGGATAATCTTGATGTGGGCTTATGAAAGACATCTCAAAATTATGAGGTGACAACCCGCCACTCACGGAAAAAAAGATTTGATTGAGAGCTAGAAAACATAGAAAGCTTCTTTCACCGAGGTGATAAGAAAAATTGGATCATGGGTAATCATCACAAAGAGCAACATTCCCAATGGAAGGCTTTAGGTGAAATATGACACAAGATAACTCCAACGAAGAGATTAATGGATTTAAAATACCTCATTCTTGATAACTTGTGAATCATGAAACATGAAGGAAAATTATCAACAATGACATAACACCACCTCAAAAGATAAGAGAGAAAGAATTGGACTTCGGAATGCAAGATGAAGAATACTTGAGCTCCTCTGAAAAGAATCTCGATGAACACTTAGAGAAGGAATTAAATCCTTGATGAACCATCATGTAGAGCCTCCATGAAGAACTCCGGTAATAAAAGAATGATCAAAAGAAGTGAAGGATGAGAAGAATAAGGTTGAAGCCCTGCAATGATTGGGTGGAGCTTTGCGATGATATAACCGAGAAAAACTTTGAACTCCAGAAAGAAAGATTAACAAATGAAATCAAGCAATTTGATGAACCTCCAGAATAAGGAATTAATCAGTTGGATAAAACAAGATTAAGAATTATGTTATTGGCATCCATCACCAATTTAAATTGATGATGAGCAACGGATTTAGCATACTACTTATTATCGTAGAAAGGATTAAGATAGATATAGCGTAAACTTGAGAAGGTATTCAATGAACTGTCGGTAGGATTTGTAAGAATGAAAGAGTTGATACGATAACTGTCGTGGAATTCTCATGGTAGATGTCCTAGTGAAAGGACTTAGTCGTGGAGCCATCGCAACTAGGAAGCTTAAAGGGGTTAATCAGGATAAAGGACACGAGGGTTTATACAGGTTCGGCCCCTTACGATGAAGGTAAAAGCCTAATCCAGTTCTTGATGATATTGCTAGGGTTTCGATGACCAGGGAGCAAATACGCTAAGCCTGGCTCTCGATTTGATGTTACCTGCCCTAAGCCGCCGCCGGGTCGTCCCCTTATATACACGGGTTGACGCCCTGCGGCCTACAGAGTCCCGGCCGGCTCATACAACGTGTCCGGCTCGGTGACATCTTTACATGCCTTACTTTACAAGTCTTATTCATACATGGCGGTTTACACTTACGGGCCTTAAGCCGCCTATGGGCTTGGGCCTACTACAAGCCTTATCATAAACCGTCACCTTGTAAACTCTTTTGGCTTCCTTTAAGTAACCCACCATTGTGATTGACCCGGCCCCTCTTGGGCGGGTCATACCTGATAGTCATATCCCCAACATTAGGCCCCAGGTTGATTTGAACTTTGTTCATGTCAGTCTTCAATACTTAGACGAAATCCATCTTCCACTGCTTGTAAAAGCTCTGGAACCCGCCATGAAGTCACCTTCAGAAAATTTGGAAACCCGCCACGACGTCATCTTTAACGGATCCTTATCTTAATGTCTTCCGAAAAATCGAGGTGTCCATTTAGTTGGATAATCATTATTTTGGCCTTCCTCGATTTCGCGCCTGCCTGTTCACCTATCTCCTTATAAATAGGCACGGCCGGTCTTCCTCATTCTTCTTGTTCCTTCTCTCGTAACCCCTCTGTCACTCAAGCTCCGCCGCCACCGCAGCGCTCACCGTCATCCTCAACCTTGGCCGTTGCATCACCCTGAGCTTGTCCAGAGAACGGCGGCGAGCCTCCGCAGTAGATTTGTGTCCGTCAGTTTTTGCCTTTCCGCACCTTAGATCCGCATTAGGGTTTGCAAGTTCGTCGGTGTTCTTCGCTGTTCATCATGGATTCTTCGTAGTTTCTCCACCGCATCCTCTTTTGATCCAAAAGAAGTATGGAACTCTCATGGTAGCTGTTTCGCATCCATTTCGGATGCTAGTAAATCCCCTTTTCTTGCACAAAGGCCTCCTTAGAACTGATGAACTCCTCTGTACTGGTTTTTTAGGTCTAGATTTATTTTCCTTTTTTGAACAATCTTGATCCAAAATAGTAGCAACAGCTCGTGAAACTTGTTTATCTCAGTACTCAGCCAATTCTTTATCGCTGACAACCTTTGAATATCTTTAGTCATGGCGGTTTATCATGCCGTCTCATTTTTCCTTCATATATCATTAGCCCTTACTTAAGCCGCCATTACTCATATGTACTATAATCATTAACCTGTAAGTCCACCAATTAATTTGAACCGGCAAATTACCTTCTTTTCAGCTTGTCCTTTTTCATTGTGCCATCAAAGCCGCCAACAGTCTGCAACTGGGTCCCTTCCACAGTCACTGATGACACTCTGAGGGATTTTGTCACCATCGGATATTTACTAGAGAAGAACATTATGTCCTATCGCTCCCCTGACCCGGCCGAAGAACGACCTCAGCCCAAAGATGGCGAAATCATCATCTTTACTGACCATATGGACCGGGGTTTTTCACCACCCGGCTCAAAATTCTTCAGAGATGTTTTGCATTTTTTCAAGCTTCATCCACAAGATCCTGGACCCAACTCCATATCCAACATCTGCAATTTTCAAGTTCTCTGCGAGGTTTATCTTCAAGAAGAACCTACTGTTGAACTCTTCAGAGAGTATTTCTATTTGAATCGCCAGAATGAATACACCAACGGCCCCGGCTTGGAACTTGGTGGAATTTCGATTCAGCGCCGACAGGGTGCTGTCTTTCCCTTAGTAGTCTTACCAAGCCATCCCAAGGATTGGAACCAAACTTGGTTTTATTGCAAAGACACATCGCCAGCTGATGAAAAACCAATGTCGGGTTATCGCGTGGAGCGTCTTGACTCTAAGTTTGTACTCCCTGACAAGCTTACTGCCGCTGAACGTAAGAAGCTCATCCCAACCATCAAAAGGATTCAAGCCTTGTTGGGAAATGGCTTAACAGGAGTTGACTTGATCCGTTGTTGGATCGCATGGCGGGTCATCCCTCTGAGTCGTCGCTCTGACTTGATGTATAACTATGCCGGAGGACCAGATGACCCTCTGCGTCATAGTTCTCTACAACTGACTGAAGAGGCCATTGTTGAAATGTCAACCACCCTCGTAAACAGCAAATACGAGGACTGCAAAGTTGGATTGAATCCTTTCTCGAAACTTAACCCGCACTGCAGGTAAATCCCTTGACCCCTTTTTTCCTTCATGAGTTAAGTACTTGCATGACTTTTAACCTGTTATTGGCCTACAGGCCAAATCTGACTTTTGGAAGGCCAAATATGATCATGAAGCTGCCAAGAAGGCTAGAGCCGCCGCCATAGCCGCCAAGAAGACAACCCGGAAATCCAAGAAGAAAAGAACTGCTTCTGATATGTTCAAGCTGGATAATGTTTCTGAGTCGGAGGTAGCCCTTGACTCTCTTGGCCTGCTTTTTAACAACCTTACTGACACTGACTATTGCTAGGATGACACGGGGGCCAGCCAGGCAGTAGAAGAAGAGGTAACTATTTCCTCCGACTCATAACCTTTGCCAAGACAGAACCTCGACTGATAACCCGGAAAGTAAGGTTTTCACACCCTTTGGCTTATTTGGATCCCCAATTTCTTTTGAAAAAACAGCAACATGAGAGCCGTCGTCAGGCCCGGATCAATGACGATAATGAACTGCCCTTCGGCTTACCGGAAACTCCTCGGAAACGCCAGAATGAGGTTTTTTCACCTTTGACTTTTGCTTTTGTCAATGAATCTACTTCATTGCTCTTCTAAATTGTGATTTCACTTTTTCAGGAGGTCTCTCGTTCTTATGATGATTCCTCACAAACTCAATTTCCGGCTTTCAAGACTACCCCTGGGTAAAGAAAATTACCTTTCTTCTGCATCTTTAAGTCTGTATCATTATACTGACTCATGAAATTCTTCTTAGCAGTCAAGCAAAGCCCAAGAAGGCCAGGGTGGCTCAGCTGGCGGAAGACACGAAAGACCCTGCTCCTAAACCGGCAATACCAACTCCTTCTCCTGAACAATCTGAAGCACCAGAAGACCCTGCCGTCAATGTTCGAATAGATCCTCCTGAACCGTCTGTTGACGAAACTAATCTCAACCTGTCCACTATTGAACCGTCAAGCTCAGCTAACCCGCCGGCGACTTATGACAGTGACGTTTTAATCACTCGTAGTAGATTTGTTGAACCGGGCAATCCAACTGTACTGGCCAGGCACTCTGCCAAGCAAGAGGCTTTGGAAAGGCAGAAAGTGCGGTTTGACGTCTCTCACTATGCTCACCTGAGTATTAGTGACGTGCTATCTGGATACCTCAGTCATGTGCATTCCAGCCATGACTCTGAAATTGAGATGGTCAAACAGCTGCAACTGAAATATGCGGTATGCTCTCCGGCTTTCATTAGTTTACATATGCTCTGTCAGCCCCCAAGTCTCCGGATTATGATGAACCTGAATGATCTGTAGACTTGTTATATAGGTTGATGTTGTGTCTTAGATTTTCCCTAAGTCCAGTGGATTAGCATAAATTTCACCTGTAGTCCCCATGGGCCGGCTTAATTCATCATGAATGAGTCGGTACTTGACTTCATAACTGTCTTGAATCAGTCCAAACAAATATTGTTATCCGGCTCAAGATGAAAAACTTTCTTAATATCATGCATTAGCCCCCAAGTGCCAAGCGTTGTTACTTGTAAAACACTTGGGACTTTAATCATAGAAGAGTCATTTTTGCATTTAAAAATTGCTTTGGCAGACATTAGCCCCCAAGTGCCGAGTGGTGTTGCATTGCAAAGCACTTGGGACTTTAATCATTATGACCTTTATTGGAATAAATTTTTGACACACATGTGCATGTCTGTAGACTGCCATAACTAAATTGGGTTCTCAACTGACTGATGCAAAGACCCGGTTGGCGACTCAAGACACTGAGATAAAAAATGCTGACTCCAAACTCCAATTGAGCCTATCTGAAGCAAAGAAACTGAAGACCAGTTTTGATGTGGAGAAAAAATCCTGGGCCGATGAAAAACCTTACTGATACATCGTGCCGAGACAGGCGAGGCGGCTCTCAAGGAGGTTACCACGGAGCTCACCGGTTTAAAAAACCATGTGTCTCAGATGGTCTCTGCAATCTTTGGTGAGTCTTTGTATTATTTACTTAAACTCTATTTTTTCCATAAATATAAGCCGCCTGTTTAACCTCTTAAAATATTCATAGGTCCACGGAGCAGCAATCTGAGCCAAAACAGCTTGACAAAACTCAAGGTGGTTTACACCCTGGTGGAGCAACTGTACAATGGAGCTCAACGGGCGCTTGCCATTATTTCCCCAGCCAACCAAGGACCAAACCTCTTGAGTGATGTTTTGAAGAAGTTATCTATCTTACCCGCCAGATTCCAAGAGGTCAAGCTATCTTGTGCAAGAGACGGAGCCCTAACTGCTCTAAGCCGCTCCAAAGCCTGGGTGCTGGAGCTAGACCCGGTGGATGTAGCCAAGGGGTATCCCAGCTTTAAGGAAGACGGGACTCGGTTTGATAAAGAAGATTTTGCTGCTTGTGTGAGGGGAGTTCGTCCTCATGCTACCATCCTTGGCGACGAGACCAATATTGATAAGTATCAGCCGGGTTTTGACGTTGAGAATAAAAGGATGGCAACTCCTTCGTATAAAGTGACAGATCTCATCCCGCCGGTTCGCAAACACACCTTTGCCCCAAAAATTGACCCGTCTGGTCTAATTGATGATGAAGCTGAGTTCGTTGCTCTTCATGCCTTTGATTGGTCCAAGCCAAGTTTCCAACCAGTGGAGGAAGATGAACCGGCGAGGGAGGGGTTGTAACCATCCAAATAATCCAGCTAAGACTTAATGAATCGGCCTTAGCTTAACATCTGCTTAGGAGAAAAAACAGTTTTAACCTTTTGGGCCCCCAACGCGTTGTAATAGGCTAGCTTCAAACTGCATGTTCTGCCTATGCCGTCGTGCATATCATACTTCGTATGACTGTTTTTATTTGTCATGTTAATATATGCTTTATATCCTTTATCATATATGTAGCGTTTAAACCTGTTCCTGTATGTAAAAGATGAGAAACTGTCCTGGCGGTTTGTCGCTGGACGGGTCAAAACACCCAATACATAGCTATAAAATTACCATAGCAGAATAATCAGGCTAGATGTAAAGATAAATAAGGCTGGAAAGCCTTTGATTAAAGAAAAAACACAGATAAGTCTGTTTATGAACGACAATGTCATACATGTGCTCTTTGATTCTGGACTGCCAGCTTATGTGACACGGACAGTAAGGGTGACAACCCAATCTTTTTAGAAGTCAATACTTCCATATGCCTGATGACTGTTATACATTGGCAACTTACTGTCAAAGAACCAAGCCGGTTCAAATTGAAACCATACTTACAGTTAGATTCTAGACAATGTAAAACCAAGAAACAAAAAGCATCTTTCAAACCATGTAAATCAAGCATCAAGAAAATTTTGGAGGCTTCTGATTCGAATATGAACTGTACACCGGACCAAAGGGGTTAAGCTAGGATTCGAATACGATCATGTAGCCCCCAGTGGCTTTGGCGTTGTGCTGATCAAGAGGGTACCGACAGCTATGTTCTCTTTGGTTCGAATACGACCTATGTTTGAACAAGAAGCCCCCAAATGATCTTGAGAGGTTTTTAACGACCCTGATTCGAATATGATCCAAGTCAGACTCAAAAGGGTTAAGCTATGATTCAGATACGATCAAGAAGCCCCTAGTGAGTTTGGCTTTGCGCCGATCAAGAGGGTAACGACAGCTATGTTCTCTTTGGTTCGAATACGACCTATGTTTGAACAGGAAGCCCCCTAGTGACTGAGGGAGTCCCGGATTAGGGGGTGTCCGGATAGCCAAACTATAACCTTTGGCCGGACTCCTGGACTATGAAGATACAAGATTGAAGACTTCGTCCCGTGTCCGGATGGGACTTTCCTTGGCGTGGAAGGCAAGCTTGGTGATACGGATATGTAGATATCCTTCTATTGTAACCGACTCTGTGTAACCCTAGCCCTCTCCGGTGTATATAAACCGGAGGGTTTTAGTCCGTAGGACGAACAAAAATCATACCATAGGCTAGCTTCTAGGGTTTAGCCTCTCTGATCTCATGGTAGATCTACTCTTGTACTACCCATATCATCAATATCAATCAAGGTGAGTAGGGTTTTACCTCCATCAAGAGGGCCCGAACCTGGGTAAAACATCGTGTCCCTTGTCTCCTGTTACCATCCGCCTAGACGCCAGTTCGGGACCCCTACCCGAGATCCGCCGGTTTTGACACCGACATTGGTGCTTTCATTGAGAGTTCCGCTGTCTGCCGCTATCGTGAAGGATGCCTCATCCCGCCTTTAAAGACGGCATCGTTGTTAAAGGAGCTTTGGCTATCGCCAAACTCTCCGGCTAGGTGGTTTTCTTATGACCGCTTTGTTCGCCGCCGCTACCAACGATGACTTCTCGGGTCATCAAAAGCAATCTTCACGCCAACTCGTAACTCGCCGAAAGCAGTTAGATCCGATGGAGCTCTCTTCTTTAAATGAGCTCTTGGATCGCATCGCCGCCCTGGGAGTCACTACAAACTACGATCATATTGGGCCTAAACCCGATCTGAGAGAGATTAACTCTCCCCAGGTCACCCATCATGTTAATGTGGTGGAGGAACAATGCGGCGCCCCCTCATCTATCTTAAGGACTAACTATGTCCGGATTCCCAATCCCTCCAAGCCGGATACCCGCGGAGGGGAGGACGTCACTCAAGACCTGAACTTAGAGTCGGGCAACGGGCTAGATTCAGTGGACAACATCCAAGAATCCAAGCTTCCGAGTTCGGAAACTCCTTGGCCCTGGAGCCTCAGATTGGGTGAGGTTTCAGATCTAATTCCACCCACCCACCCGAACATAGGCGATCTATCCAATATTAGGCAATAGCCCGAAGAAACAGTACATCATCACCGGGCCAGATTCCTCCTGGTTATGAACAGGATAAAGGACTGCCGCGAGGAAGACGCAATTTCATTCTTCTGCAATAATTGCACGGACAAGGGAATCCTCAACGCTATAGGTCGCCGTGGAAATTACACGCTTTGCTGACTTGGCGTCCATAGTACGAAAAGTAATGTGCGATGGAAAGCGCTCGAAAACTGAAGTAAGATTTTGGGACAATCCGCCCCAATACAAACCCAGTCAAATAAAAGGGTGCATTATCGCCAACCACCCGGGTTAAACACCAAAATAAAAACCCCTACGGGCATGGAACTGCATCGGAGGGATGGCTCAACGGACCTCGTAAAATTCACTTGCAGACAGAGCGCCACACCAACTCATAGCCTTAGAGCATGTTGGATACTCCGCAGGTGGCGGAAGTGGCGAGGGGCTTCTAACCCCAGCATCCACAGAGCACCAGCCGAAGGATACCAGTACGGTATTAACATTCTTCGAGACTTTCGCATCAAACAATATGCAAAAACGAACACTCCGCAGCCTTGCCGAAGTCTACCAAGTAGCAACAATAAATCCATGGAGTGACACGGCTATTACCTTCAATGCTAATGATGAACCTAAACTCCGAACAGCCCGAGCACCAGCAGCATTGGTCCTCAGTCCAATAGTGGACGGCTTTCGCCTTACCAAGGTACTCATGGACGGTGGCAGCGGATTGAACCTCATCTATGAGGAAACCCTTCGAAAAATGGAAATAGACTGGAGCTGCATTCAGCGAAGCAGCACAACCTTTAGAGGAATAATACCCAGTCAGGAAGCATGCTGCACAGGAAAAATCACACTAGATGTGGTGTTCGGCACGCCGGATAATTACAGGTCCGAGGAGGTCACGTTCCAAGTGGCCCCGTTCAGCAGCGGATACCACGCTCTATTAGGGCGAGAGGCATTCACAATTTTCCAAGCTATACCCCATTACGGGTACATGAAGCTCAAAATGCCTGGGCCCAACGGAATCATTACTCTTGCTAATGACTCGGACATAGCACTCCGCGCCGAAAACAAGACAGCCGCACTAGCCCTTGAGGCACTATCCGAAGCCCTAGCGGCCGAGGAACTGATCACACAAGGCCCACGGTGAACAGGGACGATGTGATACTCGATAAAAGATCCAAGTCCACCTCGTTTAAACCAGCGGACGAAATAGTCAAGTTCCAAGTCCACCCAACGGACCCTAGAAAACGGCCTCCATCGGGGCACAATTAAACCCCGATGTAGACGCCAGACCACGAGAATTCCTACGCGAAAATTGGGACATCTTTGCTCGGCACCCTTCGAGACATGTCAGAATCCCGCCGTGGCCGAGCACAGCCTAAATATCCTAAAAGGATTCAAGCCCGATCAAACAGGCTCTTGGCGTTTCTCCGAACCTAAGAGATAGGCCATGGGAGAGGAGCTAGCCAAACTATTGGAGGCCGGATTCATCGTGAGATATAAAACATCCGGACTGGCTAGCAAACCCGGTGATGGTACCAAAGAAGGACAAATCCTGGCGCCTATGCGTCGATTTGAAGGACCTCAACAAGGCTTGCCCAAAGGATCCCTTCCCCCTCCCCCGCGTCGATCAAATTATCGATGCTACCGCAGGACACGATTCATTGTGTTTCCTCGACGCATACTCCGGCTACCATCAAATTAAGATGGCAGATCCTGATCAAGCCGCAACGGCATTTATCACCCCATACGGCCCATTCTACTTCAACACAATGCCCTTTGGGCTCAAAAACACCGGCGCAACATATCAGCGCATGATTCAGACATGTCTGGCAAACCAGATCGGCAAAACAATGGAGGCATACGTAGATGATGTGGTCGTCAAAACCAAGCACGTCGAAACTCTAGTAGACGACCTGAGGCTCACATTCGATAATCTCCGAACATATGACATCAAGCTTAACCCGGAAAATGCGATTTCGCGCACTGTACCGGAAAGCTCTTGGGCTTCATTGTATCCGGTAGAGGAATTGAAGCAAACCTAGCCAAGATCCGAGCTCTATCACAATTGGATATCCCAAAGGACCTCAAACAAATACAGACTGGATGCGTGGCGGCTCTAAGCTGCTTTATCTCCCGTTTGGGAGAAAAGGCATTACCCCTTTATCGCCTCCTCCGGTGCACCGAACACTTCGAGTGGACGGATGCCGCCACGGCCGGACTCAAAGAAATAAAAGCCATATTGGCAACAAACCCGGTCCTGGCCGTGCCCAACATGGGCGAACCAATGCTATTATACATCGCGGCAACTCATCAAGTTGTAAGCGCGGTGCTCGTTGTCGAACGAGAAACGGACGGACACAAGTTCCCCCTTCAAAAACCAGTTTACTACGTGTCCACTGTCCTCACTCCATGCAAGTCACGGTACCGCACTATCAAAAGATAGCGTACGCGGTGTTTATGGCATCCTGGAAGCTGCGACACTACTTTCAAGAGTGTTCAATAACAGTAGCCTCTGAAGTACCTCTTAACGACATTATAAACAACCACGACACGACAGGCCGGATTGCCAAATGGGCCATTGAGCTCCTCCTGTTTGACATAACCTATAAGCCACGGCGAGCCATTAAGTCGCAAGTTTTGGCCGACTTCGTCGCCGAATGGACTGAAGCCGAACTCCCTAAAGAGTACGGCACATATTCCAATTGGATCATGCACTTCAACGGCTCCAAAATGTTGGCTGGTCTGGGGGCTGGCGTCGTTCTGACGTCCCCAATAGGAGATACAGTTCAATACGTACTCCAGATAATGTATACGGACTCTAACAACGCAGCCGAATACGAGGCCCTTCTACATGGTCTCCGGATGGCGATCCATGGGCATTCAACGCCTAGAGGTGCGCGATTCAAACCTCGCGATATCCCAAATAAATGGAGACTTTGATGCCAAGGATCTGAAAATGGCAGCTTATCGCAACGCTGTCCTAAAATGTCATTTCCGGTTCAAGGTCTCAAATTTCACCATATAGCTCGGGAAAACAATCAGGTAGCAGACGTCTTGGCACGCATTGGCGCGAAGCGCGATGCCGTCCCCCCAATATCTTCTTAGAGCGGCTGTTCAAGCCATCCGTATTATGGGAAGGGGAGTCTGGAAATAACAGCCCGGATCCAACCACACTGCCTGACACCGAAAATTCTGACACAATTGGAGGATCTGCCAACGAAGTAACATCTTCAGCCCACGTAATAATGGCAGTCATTGCCCCATGGACGGAACCATTCCTAGCCTACCTAACCAGGCAGGAACTCCCCAAGGACCAAAATGAGGCACGCAGCATAGTGCGGCGATCTAAAGCCTATAAAGTCCATGAGGGAGAGCTTTATAAGAAAAGCACCACCGGAGTCCTTCAAAGGTGTATCTCCAAAGAGGAAGGGCGGAATCTTCTGGCTGAAATTCATGCCGGACTAGGCGGGCACCACGCCACAGCCCGGGCCCTTGTAAGCAAGGCCTTCCGTACAGGATTTTATATGCCGACGGCCCGGGCAGATGCTCAGGACTTAGTCCAACGATGCGTCGGTTGCCAGCTCTTTGCTAATCAAAGCCACATGCCACCCACCGCCCTCCAAACTATACCCATCACCTGGCCCTTCGCGATGCAGGGGGCTTGACATGGTTGGACCCCTTAAAGGAGGAACCCACAAGAAAAAATACCTATCGGGTCATGGTGGATAAATTCACCAAATGGATAGAGGCCAAGTTCGTTAAGACGGCCGAATCCGGACCGGTGATAGACTTCATATCGGGTCGTACACCGTTACGGGCGTCCACAAAGATCATCACTGATAACGGCACGAACTTCACGGTCGACGAGGTCAAACTCTAGTGCAAAAACATGGGCATCAAGCTCGACTATGCTTCAGTCTATCACCCTCAAACTAACGGTCAAGTCGAGCGAGCAAATGGTCTAATAATGAGCAGCATCAAACCCAGATTAGTGCGGTCCCTCAAGGAATCTAACACGCCTTTGGGTAGAGGAGCTCGACTCCGTACTCTGGGGGCTGCGGACCATGCCGAATCGCACCACCGGATTCACACCATTCTTTATGGTATACGGTGCAGAGGCAGTTCTGCCCTGCGACATAATTCATGACTCACCTCGCGTGGGCATGTATGAAGAAAGAGAAGCCGAGCTCGATCGGCAGGACAGTTTGGACGCCTTGGAGGAGGAGCGTGACATGGCAAAATCTCGTTCCGCATTCTATCAACAGCAAGCTCAAAGATATCAAAGCAGAGAAGTACGGGCCAAAACTTACAATGTTGGCGAGTTAGTTATACGCCTGCCGGACAAGAAAAAGGACAAACTCAAGCCCAAATGGGAAGGTCCCTTTATTATAGACCAAGTCCAAACCGGTGGAGCGTACCGTCTGCGGGATGCATCGGATAACCGACTCGAGCCGAACCCATGGAATGCAGCCCGTCTCCGAAGATTCTACGCATAGCGCCAGATTTCGAGTTCGTCTCCTTCCTCTGTCTGTGTTTTACACATTAGTTGTCTTATATTTCTCTCCTTCTCCCCCTTTTTTCTCTTACAGCCTTTAAAGGCTCGTTCGCGCATTGTTCGCACACATTATACCTGGGGCTTCTTTAACAGAAGCTTATTTGAATGGGCTTCATGCCTAACTCATGTGTCACGCTTCCGCATGTACCTTTTATTCACCATTATATGCATCGATATGACTTAAGTTTTGGCCAAGCTGGGTTGCCTAGCTCCTGTGCTTACCCTACGTTCCCGATTGTTCGGCTAGGTGGTAAAGGGAGCACCTCTGCGATTGCTACTGCCGGGTCAGCCGGATGTGTACCTCAGACTGGGTGAAGCCGAAAGCTAGCATTCTTAAGGGAATATTCGGTCGGTGAACTAAAGATGATTTCTCACTTATTTATTCATCTGCCCCCAGATGCTTTTCTTCTTTTTTCGCAGTCCAGACATGCACTTTAAGGCATGCCTCCCAGGGAAAGGAACCCCTAACGGAACTATTCTCCCTGGAAGATGTTTCTTACTAACCATGTAATATAACAAAACTAGTTGGGCACTTATGCATTAAAGCACTAATGACCCCTACGCTTTGGTCTCCATGCATGCCCGGTTCTTACATAACCGTGATGGTATTCGCACACTCCGGACTATAGGGTCCCGAGGTTGAAGCGAAAAGGTCCGCCATGACAAACGATCTACAATCCGGCTAGAAGGCATTTTTACATGTCATCTCAAATTACATAGTCAATTTGACTGGGTGTATTCCTCCTCAATACCATCTAATATGCTGTCTAGTTTACAGTCCTGTTGGGAATACTTTGCGGCCAATACTACTTGGCTGTACACTAAGCTCACAGGGATCTCCTTCCCATCGGGCCCCACAGGTCCGACCTCGGCCATGTGGTTTGGGTCAGCCTTCGTGTATCGCGTCTTCACCATGGCCCAGGCCTCCCTGGCGCCTTGACGGCAGGACGATAAATTCCATAACCGGAAGCGCCGCCGAGCTCCCTTAATCCTCTCTGCAAGCTCTTCAAGGCCTTCGGGCAGGGAGACAGATGGCCACAAGGCCTGGGCGACGCCTTTCATCACCTGCCGAACTCGTTCGTGCAGTTGTAAGAGCTCGGGAAGAAGGTCACCCGTAGAACCGGGCATTTCCTCTGCAGGACGACCTGTGAGCATACCTACAGACATAACTCTGTTAGTCGACTTCCTCGCCGAACTCTTTTTCAAAGTTCGCTCAAGCACTTACTAAAAATGCCGCGTCGAAGCCGTCAATTCTCCTTCACAAAGTCCGACAGTTGGGCACGAACATCCTTTAGTTCCTCGCCCAGCTGGGTGTTGGCATCTTGGAGATTATTCTTCTCCTGCCTCACCCTCGTAAGCACGCTCTCGCCGGCCTTTAACCGGCGCAAGAGTTGTTGCTTGTCCGGATCCACTCCGACGCCATCTGCAATGATATTGTCGATTTACACACACGCCGCACTTCACAACATACTTATCTTTCAAGCGTATATTACCAGAGGGGGTCTCCTTGGCCTCCCCTGCAGCGGCTAGTGCGGCCTCGAGTTGGGCTTTGCACTCTTCCAGCTCCTGGGACAGTTGGGTATTCTTTTCTGTAAGATCCTGCATAACAAAATGATCCTTAAATCAGTTGTTATAACTGTTTCAAGTCTCGGGGGCTACTGGCATATATAACCATCAAATTTTCCCACCCGTATGTCTTTCACATACTGCTCCGTGGCTCTGGCTAGACCATTTTGAGCGGCACGGAGGTGCGCATCACCCGAATTGAAGGCATCTAGTGCCTCTTGGGAGAAACATGTGTCACGAAGAACCGTCTGGCGACGCATGTGGTTCATGGCACTCTCCACCTCGGAATTGGTGGCAGAAAGTCTGTCGGCATCCTCTGTCAGAGGAGCGTCTGATGCACGCCTCGTGTTTGCCTCCGCTTTCGGACCTGGCTGGTGGAGGCTCGATTGGCAACCTCTCCGGATATAGTCCGGCGAGCGCTCTTTTTCCTGAAGAGAACACGAGCGTTAGTGTGCCTTCCAGGAATAAAACCTGGGAATAAGATGGCACGCCATACCGTTGCGCCGGCGTCTCAATCCGGACCGCACTTCTTTTCAACCTGTTGGGCCTTGCTGCCCCTTGTTGGCTAGCCACCACAGGCTCGGCCTCCCGCCTCACAGGCTCCCCTGCAAAACACCATTGGTATACGGTGATCGAAAATAAGCACGGATGACCCATTTTCAAAGTATTGAGACTTCGGTCTCAATTACCTGCGAGGCAGGAAGTATTCCGAGGTAATCAGCCGTAATGGCGACCAAGGCATTGTCGATGCTCAGTTGGTAAAATACCCCATCAATCAGCTCCACGGCTATGTTCGGATCCACTTGGGAGGCCAGATCGAGGGACCGTTCCGGATCCTCGGGTTGTGGAGGAGGGCTGTTTATGTCCTTTACGGCCCGGCGCAATTCCTGCGTCGAAATCACAAGATAAGGTACTTAACTATGGGAATATGGAACGGGTGGGCATAAAGATGTGTCCGCTTACCCATCTTGGAGGATCGTACATAGAAAATCTGCCCTGTGGATTGACGCGGAGGAACTCCTCCTCCTCTCCCTTGTACAATGCGGACAAGGCCTTCGTCAGAGCAGCAACCGATCCCGGCCCCTTACGGCCGCAGCGAGTGGCATCATCCTCCCCGTTGAAATCCCACATGGGGTGGCCTCTATACTGGAGCGGTTGCACCCACAGCATAATGCATGTGGCCATTACCCAGATCATGGTCAGTCCGGAATGAGCTAATAATCTAATCCGGCTCATCAGGTAAAGGACGTCCCTGTCGTTTTCCTTCAGAGGGCTCCTTGGGCGCCAGCTTAGGCGCTTCTTCAAATGAGCATTATTGAACTCAGGAAGGCCGATCCAAACAAAGGTCCGCAGGGGGACATCTTCTATATAAAACCATTCTGAAGGCCAGTCTTCGGACGCCTTCTTCGGGGTTCCGGATAGATATCCGGTCCCGGCGATGCGCCATAGTTCGGCTCTGCCCACTTGATATATTGACCCCTCTTGAGAACGGGGCACTAGGCAGAACAGCTTCTTCCACAGCGCGAAATGAGCCTCGACGCCCAGGAACAGCTCGCAAAGGGCTACGAAGCCCGCAATATGCAATATAGAGGCAGGCGTGAAGTTGTGCAACTGGAGGCCGCAGAACTCCAGGAGCCCCCGGAGAAACGGATGAATTGGAAATCCGAGCCCCCTTATAAAATAAGGGACAAGGCATACCCTCTCTCCTTTGGAGGGATTGGGAACGCTCTCCGCCTGTTTTCCGCCATTATAGGTGGCGAGCCAGCTCGAACCGGGACCATGAAGGCCGGGGGGAGGAATCCCTTGGTTTGGAGCGTCACTAGCTCGCTGTGCGGGACGGAACATCTCTCCCAACCCCCAGGCTGAAGACTGGGAGAGCGAGAGGGGGAGCTACGTCGACTGGCCATGATGGAATGGATCTCTGTCGGATGCGCTCCGATGAATGCTCGCAAAGGGAAGATGGTGTGATTCGGATCTAAATCCTCGTCTCTTTTATAGGGCAGCTTATTTGGCGCAGCCAGGGGGTAAATGTAAAAACACCCTGGCTTTTCACATTCGTTTGACACGTGGAAGACGGCCATTATTGGGCGTGGAAACTGAGGAGCACAATATTCATGAGAAGCCGGACACTATTCAACAGGTACACCAAATTTGGAGAAGAACCCACCTTGCAATGTCGAAGACAATCAGCGCGTCGGACTCATCGTCATTGAAGCCTGGTTCGGGGGCTACTGAGGGAGTCCCGGATTAGGGGGTGTCCGGATAGCCGAACTATAACCTTTGGCCGGACTCCTGGACTATGAAGATACAAGATTGAAGACTTCGTCCCATGTCCGGATGGGACTTTCCTTGGCGTGGAAGGCAAGCTTGGTGATACGGATATGTAGATCTCCTTCTATTGTAACCGACTCTGTGTAACCCTAGCCCTCTCCGGTGTCTATATAAACCGGAGGGTGTTAGTCCGTAGGACGAACAACAATCATACCATAGGCTAGCTTCTAGGGTTTAGCCTCTCTGATCTCGTGGTAGATCTACTCTTGTACTACCCATATCATCAATATCAATCAAGCAGGAGTAGGGTTTTACCTCCATCAAGAGGGCCCGAACCTGGGTAAAAACATCGTGTCCCTTGTCTCCTGTTACCATCCGCCTAGACGCACAGTTCGGGACCCCCTACCCGAGATCCGCCGGTTTTGACACCGACAGTGACCATGAGGTTTCAACGTTAGATTCAAATATGATCATGAGCCGGACCAAGAGGGTTAAGCTAGATTCGAATACGATCAGCCTCCAATTGGTCGTCTTATACTTAAGATAAAAAAGACATGTGATCATTAAGGAAAAAAGGACAGAGGTCCTGCTTTATTACTTATCATAATATATACAACGTCAAAGTATGTACATTATGAGATCCGGTGGCTCAAGTGTAGTAAGGCCGAAGATGAGCAATATTCCACGGCCGGCGGGTCTCCTCCTCCGACTGTGAGTCTTTGTGCTCTCGAACATCGATAAGGTAGTATGACCCGTTATTCAAGATCTTGCTAACCACAAAGGGTCCTTCCCAAGGTGGGGATAGCTTGTGCGCATCAGAGTGATCCTGGATGAGCCGGAGCAACAAGTCACCTTCTTGAAAGGTTCTGGACTTAACCCGGCGGCTGTGATAACGGCGCAGGTCCTGTTGGTAAATTGCTGATCGGGCCGCTGCCAAGTCTCGCTCTTCATCTAATAAGTCAAGCGCATCCTGACGGGCTTGTTCGTTAACAGCTTCAACATAAGCCGCCACGGGGGGTGAGTCATGACGGATGTCACTGGGCAGGACTGCTTCTGCTCCATAAACCATGAAGAAAGGCGTATAACCCGTAGACCTGTTAGGGGTGATATTGATGCTCCATAACACCGAGGGTAACTCCTCCACCCAACAACCTGACGTCCGTTGTAAAGGAACCATAAGCCAGGGCTTGAGACCTTTTAAGATTTCCTGATTTTCTCTCTCAGCTTGACCATTAGATTGGGGGTGAGCCACTGACGAAATATCAAGCCGGATATGCTCATGTTGACAAAATTCCTCCATAGCACCTTTGGACAGATTAGTACCATTGTCAGTTATAATGCTGTGTGGAAAGCCAAAATGAAAGATCACCTTTTTCATGAACTGAACCGCTATGGCTGCATCACACTTACTAACCGGCTCTGCCTCAACCCATTTTGTGAATTTGTCAACGGCCACCAAAAGATGTGTCTTCTTATCTTTGGATCTTTTGAAAGGTCCAACCATATCGAGCCCCCAAACTGCAAACGGCTGCTACGTCTTGAGCTTGCGTTGGATTTCCCCAAAGAGGAGAGGATGATGCAGCAGAGTAGTGTAAGTATTTCCCTCAGTTTTCGAGAACCAAGGTATCAATCCAGTAGGAGGCAACGCACAAGTCCCTCGCACCTGCACAAACAATATCTCAACGCAACCAACGCGATTAGGGGTTGTCAATCCCTTCTCGACAAGTGAGATGTGATAGATAATATTTTTGGTATTTTTTATATAAGATGCAAAGTAAAAAGTAAAAGGAAAAGTAAAAGCAAAGCAATAATAAAGTGATGGAGATTGATATGATGAGAATAGACCCGGGGGCCATAGGTTTCACTAGTTGGCTTCTCTCATGAGCATACGTATTTCTAAGGTGGGTGAACAAATTACTGTTGAGCAATTGACAGAATTGAGCATAGTTATGAGAATATCTATATATGATCATGTATATAGGCATCACGTCCATGACAAGTAAACTGACTCCTACCTGCATTTACTACTATTATTCCACTCATCGACCGCTATCCAGCATGCATCTAGAGTATTAAGTTAAAAACAGAGTAATGCCTTAAGAAAGATGCCATTATGTAGAGGGATAAATTCATGCAATATGATATAAACCCCATCTTGTTATCCTCGATGGCAACGATACAATACGTGCCTTGCTGCCCCTTCTGTCACTGGGAAAGGACACCGCAAGATCAAACCCAAAGCTAAGCACTTCTCCCATTGTAAGAACTACCAATCTCGTTGGCCAAACAAAACGGATAATACAAAGAGAATTGCAAAGATAACAAATCAAACATAAAAGAATTCAGAGAAGATTCAAATATTATTCATAGATAGACTTGATCATAAACCCACAATTCATCGTTCTCAACAAATACACCGCAAAAAGAAGTTTACATCGAATAGATCTCCACAAGAGAGGGGGAGAACATTGTATTGAGATCCAAAAAGAGAGAAGAAGCCATCTAGCTAATAACTATGGACCCGAAGGTCTAAGGTAAACTAATCACACTTCATCGGAGAGGCTATGATGATGTAGAAGCCCTCCGTGATGATGGCCTCCTTCCGGCGGAGCTCCGGAACAGGCCCCAAGATGGGATCTCGCGGATACAGAAAGATGCGGCGGTGGAATTAGGTTTCTGGCTCCATATCTGGTAGTTTGGGGGTACGTAGGTATATGTAGGAGGAAGAGGTACGTCGGTGGAGCTTCGAGGGGGCCACGAGGCAGGGGCGCGCCCCCCACCCTCGTGACCGCCTCTCCTGTTCCTTGGCGTAGGGTCCAAGTCTCCTGGATCACGTTCGGTGAGAAAATCACGTTTCCGAAGGTTTCATTCCGTTTGGACTCCGTTTGATATTCCGTTTCTTTGAAACACTGAAATAGGCAAAAAGCGCAATGCAGGTTGGGCCTCCGGTTAATAGGTTAGTCCCAAAAGTAATATAAAAGTGAATAATAAAGCCCAATATAGTCCAAAACAGTAGATAATATAGCATGGAGCAATCAAAAATTATAGATACGTTGGAGACGTATCAGGCATCCCAAGCTTAATTCCTGCTCGCCCTCGAGTAGGTAAATGATAAAAGATAATTTTTGATGTGGAATGCTACTTGGCATAATTTGAATGTAAATCTTCTTAATTGTGGTATGAATATTCAGATTAGAAAGATTCAAGACAAAAGCTCATATTGATATAAAAACAATAATACTTCAAGCATACTAACAAAGCAATTATGTCTTCTCAAAATAACATGGCAAAGAAAGTTATCCCTACAAAATCATATAGTCTAGCTATGCTCTATCTTCACCACACAAAGTATTTAATCATGCACAACTCCGATGACAAGCCAAGCAATTGTTTCATACTTTAACATTTTCAAAACTTTTTCGATCCTCACGCAATACATGAGCGTGAGCCATGGATATAGCACTATATGTGGAATAGAATGGTGGTTGTGGAGATGACAAAAGGAGGGGAAGATAGTCTCACATCAACTAGGCGTATCAACGGGCTATGGAGATGCCCATCAATAGATATCAATGTGAGTGAGTAGGGATTGCCATGCAACGGATGCACTGGAGCTATAAGTATATGAAAGCTCAACAAAAGAAACTGAGTGGGTGTGCATCCAACTTGCTTTCTCACGAAGACCTAGGGCAATTTGAGGAAGCCCATCGTTGGAATATACAAGAGAAGTTCTATAATGAAAAATTCCCACTAGTATATGAAAGTGACAAAACGAGAGACTCTCTATCATGAAGATCATGGTGCTACTTTGAAGTAAAAGTGTGGTAAAAGGATAGTAACATTGTCCCTTCTCTCTTTTTCTCTCATTTTTTTTTATTTTTTTCTTTTTTTTTGTTTGGGCCTTTTCTTTTTTTTATGGCCTCTTTCTTTTTTTCGTCCGGAGTCTCATCCCGACTTGTGGGGGAATCATAGTCTCCATCATCCTTTCCTCACTTGGGACAATGCTCCAAAAAATGATGATCATCACACTTCTATTTACTTTACAACTCAACAATTACAACTCAATACTTAGAACAATTATGACTCTATGTGTATGCCTCCGGCGGTGTACCGGGATATGCAATGATTCATGTGCGACATGTATGAAAGAATTATGAACTGTGGCTTTGCCACAAATACGATGTCAACTACATGATCATGCTAGCAATATGACAATAATGCAGCGTGTCATAATAAACGGAACGGTGGAAAGTTGCATGGCAATATATCTCGGAATGGCTGTGGAAATGCCATGATAGGTAAGTATGGTGGCTGTTTTGAGGGAGGTTTATGGTGGGTGTATGATACTGGCGAAAAGTGTGCGGTAATAGAGAGGCTAGCAATGGTGGAAGGAAGAAAAGTGTGTATAATCCATGGACTCAACATTAGTCATAAAGAACTCATATACTTATTGCAAAAATCTAGAAGTCATCAAAGAAAAGTATTACGTGCATGCTCCTAGGGGGATAGATTGGTAGGAAAAGACCATCGCTCGTCCCCGACCGCCACTCATAAGGAAGACAATCAATAAATAAATCATGCTCCGACTTCATCACATAACGGTTCACCATACGTGCATGCTACGGGAATCACAAACTTTAACACAAGTATTCCTGAAATTCAAAACTACTCAACTAGCATGACTCTAATATTACCATCTTCGTATCTCAAAACAATTATCAATCATCAAACTTTTCTTAGTATTCAACGCACTCAAAAGAAAGTTTCACATATCTTGAATACCAAGCATATTATTGTTAAGCAAATTACCATGCTATTAGCAACTCTCAAAATAATCTAAGTGAAGCATGAGAGATCAATAGTTCCTTTAAAACAAATCCACCACCGTGCTCTAAAAGATCTAAGTGAAGCACTAGAGAAAATATTCAACGCTCAAAAGATATAAGTGAAGCACACAGAGCAAAACTACATAGCTCAAAAGATATAAGTGAAGCACATAGAGTATTCTATCAAATTTCAATTCAATTATGGCTCTCTCAAAAGGTGTGTACATCAAGGATGATTGTGGAACACTAACAAACAAAGACACAAATAATACAAGACGCTCCAAGCAAAACACATATCATGTGGTGAATAAAAATATAGCTCCAAGTAAAATTACCGATGGAAGTAGACGAAACAGGGGATGCCTTCCGGGGCATCCCCAAGCTTTGACTTTTTGGTGTCCTTGGATTATCTTGGGGGTGCCATGGGCATCCCCAAGCTTAGGCTCTTGCCACTCCTTGTTCCATAATTCATCAAAAGATTTCACCCAAAACTTGAAAACTTCACAACACAAAACTCAACAGAAATCTCGTAAGCTCCGTTAGCGAAAGAAAACAAAACACCACTTCAAGGTACTGTAATGAACTCATTCTTTATTTATATTGGTTTTAAACCTACTTTATTACAACTTCTCTATGGATTATAAACTATTTTACTAACCATAGATTCATCAAAATAAGCAAACAACACGCGAAAAACAGAATCTGTCAAAAACAGAACAGTCTGTACTAATCTGTAACTAACGCCAATTTCTGGAACGTGAAAAATTCAGCAAAAATAGGAAGTTCTAGATAATTTGTTTATTGATCTACAGCAAAAAGAATCAACTAAAAAGCACGTCCTGTGATTTACTAGAATTATTTTCGTGCACCCAAAGTTTCTGTTTTCTGCAGCAGAATCAAATTACTATTACCGTAGGTTATCCTAGCGGTCTTACTTGGCACAAACACTAATTAAAACACAAAAACAAATCTAACAATAGGCTAGAACAAATATTTATTACTAATCAGCAAGGAATAATATTGGGTTGTCTCCCAACAAGCGCTTTTCTTTAAAGCCTTTTTAGCTAGGCATTGAGATTTCAATGATGCTCACATAAAAGACAAGAATTGGAGCACAAAGAGAGCATCATAAAACATGTGACAAACACATCTAAGTCTAACATACTTCCTACGCATAGGCATCTTATAGGCAAACAAATCAAGGCAAGAAAAAACTAGCATATGCAAGGAAGCGGAAAGAAACAATAGCAATCTCAACATAACGAGAGGTAATTTATTACCATGAAAATTTCTACGACCATATTTTCCTCTCTCATAATAATTACATGTAGGATCATAAGAAAATTCAATAATATAGCTATCATATAACATATTCTCAACACGATCCACATGCATACGAAGTTGACACTCTTCCAAAATAGTGGGATCATCATTAACTAAAGTCATGATTTCTCCAAACCCACTTTTATCAAAAATTTCATAAGATTGAATATTATCCAAATATGTGGGATCTAAAGTTGACACTCTTCCAAACCCACTTTCAATATTATTGCAAACACTATTATCAATCTTATATTCATCATGGGGCTTAAATAAATTTTCAAGATCATAAGAAGAATCTCCCCAATCATGACTATTGGACATAGCAAAACTAGCATCCCCAAGCTTAGGGTTTTGCGTATTATTAGCATAATTTACATCAATAGAATTTATAATAAAATCATTGCAATCATGCTTTGTATTCAAAGATCTATCGTGAAGCACTTCATCACAATTTTCAGATTTACGGATTTCAGGCAAAAGCTTATAAACATAATCTAGTGCATCCAAGTCACTGGGAATTGGTTCATCATAATTGGATCTCTTAAAAAGATTGCCAAGCGGATGAGGATACATAGATATTAGCTCGTCTGTTTAGGAGTAAATACTCAACTATCTCAACCAAACGTACAAACGAGCCAAGTAAGACATCAAGGCAAACAAAAAGACGAACGGAAAAGAGAGGGCGAATAAAACGGCAAGGGTGAAGTGGGGGAGAGGAAAACGAGAGGCAAATGGCAAATAATGTAGTGCGAGAGATAGAGATTATGATAGGTACTTGGTATGATGACTTTTGCGAAGACATCCCCGGCAACGGCGCCAGACATTCTTCTTGCTACGTCTTGAGCTTGCGTTGGATTTCCCCGAAGAGGAGAGGATGATGCAGCAGAGTAGCGTAAGTATTTCCCTCAGTTTTTGAGAACCAAGGTATCAATCCAGTAGGAGGCAACGCACAAGTCCCTCGCACCTGCACAAACAATATATCAACGCAACCAACGTGATTAGGGGTTGTCAATCCCTTCTCGACAAGTGCGATGTGATAGATAATATTTTTGGTATTTTTGATACAAGATGCAAAGTAAAAAGTAAAAGGAAAAGTAAAAGCAAAGCAATAATAAAGTGATGGAGATTGATATGATGAGAATAGACCCGGGAGCCATAGGTTTCACTAGTTGGCTTCTCTCATGAGCATAAGTATTTCTACGGTGGGAGAACAAATTACTGTTGAGCAATTGACAGAATTGAGCATAGTTATGAGGTTATCCAGGCAATGATCATGTATATAGGCATCACGTTTGTGACAAGTAAACTGACCCCTGCCTGCATTTACTACTATTACTTCACTCATCGACCACTATCCAGCATGCATGTAGAGTATTAAGTTATAAACAGAGTAACGCCTTAAGCAAGATGACATGATGTAGAGGGATAAATTCATGCAATATGATATAAACCCCATCTTGTTATCCTTGATGGCAACGATACAATACGTGCCTTGCTGCCCCTTCTGTCACTGGGAAAGGACACCGCAAGATCGAACCCAAAGCTAAGCACTTCTCCCATTGCAAGAACTACCAATCTCGTTGGCCAAACAAAACGGATAATTCGAAGAGACTTGCAAAGATAACCAATCATACATAAAATAATTCAGAGAAGATTCAAATATTATTCATAGATAGACTTGATCACAAACCCACAATTCATCGGTCTCAACAAACACACCGCAAAAAGAAGATTACATCAAATAGATCTCCACAAGAGAGGGGGAGAACATTGTATTGAGATCCAAAAAGAGAGAAGAAGCCATCTAGCTAATAACTATGGACCCGAAGGTCTGAGGTAAACTACTCACACTTCATCGGAGAGGCTATGATGATGTAGAAGCCCTCCGTGATGACGGCCTCCTTCCGGCGGAGCTCCGGAACAGGCCCCAAGATGGGATCTCGCGGATACAGAAAGTTGCGGCGGTGGAATTAGGTTTTTGGCTCCGTATCTGGTAGTTTGTGGGTACGTAGGTATATGTAGGAGGAAGAGGTACATCGGTGGAGCTTCGAGGGGCCCACGAGGCAGGGGGCGCGCCCCCCACCCTCATGACCGCCTCTCCTGTTCCTTGGCGTAGGGTCCAAGTCTCCTGGATCACGTTCGGTGAGAAAATCACGTTTCCGAAGGTTTCATTCCGTTTGGACTCCGTTTGATATTCCGTTTCTTCGAAACACTGAAATAGGCAAAAAAACTGCAATTCTGGGCTAGGCCTCCGGTTAATAGGTTAATCCCAAAAGTAATATAAAAGTGAATAATAAAGCCCAATATAGTGCAAAACAGTAGATAATATAGCATGGAGCAATCAAAAATTATAGATACGTTGGAGACGTATCAACGGCCAAGTGATTCGAATCATCCGCAACTCTTGAGCCGGCACGTGCGCTCGTCGTGCAAATTTTTGACACCCATCGCACCTACTGACCAGATCCTCCGCATCGGCATGAGCCGTTAGCCAGTAAAAACCATGGCGGAAAGCTTTGGCCACAAGAGACTTTGAACTGGCATGATGGCCACAATCTCCTTCATGGATCTCACAAAGAATTTCTTGACCTTCTTCAGGAGAGACACAACGTTGAAACGCTCCGGTGACACTGCGATGATACAACTCACCATTGGAAATTGTCATTGACTTAGACTGCCGGGTTATCTGTCTAGCCAAGGTCTCATCCTCCGGCAACTTGCCTCAGGTCATATAAGCCAAATACGGCACTGTCCAATCTGGAATAACATGAAGAGCCGCCACCAATTGTGCCTCCGGGTCTGGAACGGCCAAGTCTTCCTCTGTAGGCAACTTGACAGAAGGGTTATGCAGAACATCTAAAAAAGTGTTAGGCGGCACCGGCTTACGCTGAGATCCCAACCGGCTTAAAGCATCGGCCGCTTCGTTCTTTCTGCGGTCGATGTGATCCACTTGACAACCCTTCAAGTGTCCAGCAACAGCGTCAACCTCACGGCGATAAGCCTCCATGAGAGGATCCTTGGAATCCCACTTGCCTGATACTTGCTAAGCCACCAAATCTGAGTCACCAAGGCACCGTACCCGGCTTAAACTCATTTCTTTAGCCATTCAAGACCATGGAGTAAGGCCTCATACTCAGTTGTGTTGTTAGTACAAGGAAACATCAATCGCAACACATAACAAAACTTGTCACCTCGAGGAGAAGTTAAAACAACTCCAGCCCCCGAGCCTTCCAATTGTCTGGACCCATCAAAATGATCGTCCAATATGTGTTGTCTGGCTTCTCTTCAGGTATCTGCAACTCCGTCCAATCGTTAATGAAGTCCACCAGTGCTTGAGATTTGATGGCAGTATGTGGCACATACTTTAAACCATGAGACCCAAGTTCAATGGCCCACTTGGCGACTCGTCCTATGGCTTCTCTATTTTGAATAATATCTCCTACAGGAGCAGAGCTAACCACAGTGATAGGATGACCCTGAAAGTAATGCTTAAGCTTCCGGCTTGCCATGAACACCCCATAAACAAGCTTTTGCCAATGTGGATATCTCTGCTTGGACTCGATGAGCACCTCACTGATGTAATAAACCGGCCTTGAACCGGATGTTCCTTGCCAGCCTCCTTGCGCTCTACAACAATGGCCACACTGACAGCACGTGTGTTAGCAGCCACATATAACAACAGTGGCTCCTTCTCAATGGGAGCAGCAAGAACCGGCGGCTCGGCGAGCTGTCTTTTCAGATCTTCAAAGGCGGAGTTAGCAACATCACTCCAGACAAAATTATCCGTCTTCTTCATCATTTCATACAATGGCATAGCCTTCCCACCTAACCGGCTTATGAACTGGCTTAAAGCTGTGACACGACCCGCCAACCGCTAAACGTCATTGATGCACGCTGGCTTAGCCAAAGACGGAATCGCCTTAATTTTCTTTGGGTTAGCCTCAATGCCTCTGTTAGACACCGAAAACCCAGAAGCTTGCCAGCTGGGACTCCAAAAACGCACTTGGCCGGGTTAAGCATCATTTTGTAGACCCGGAGGTTATCAAAGGTTTCCTTCAGATCATCTACCAGAGTTTCCTTCTCTCTGGATTTCACCACTATATCATCCACATAAGCATGAACATTACGCCCAATCTGATTATGAAGACAGTTCTGCACACACCGCTGATAAGTCGCCTGGGCACTCTTAAGCCCAAAAGGCATAGATACATAGCAGAAGGCTCCAAACAGGGTAATGAAAACCGTCTTCTCCTGGTCCTTAACTGCCATATTGATCTGATGATAGCCAGAATAAGCGTCCAAAAAACTCAAATGCTCACAACCCGCCGTAGCATCAATGATTTGATCAATACGAGGGAGAGCAAAAGGATCAGCCGGACAAGCCTTGTTTAAATCTGTGTAATCCACGCACATACGCCAAGTGTCGTTCCTTTTTAGCACAAGCATCGGGTTAGCCAACCACTCTGGGTGAAAAACTTCAACAACAAACCCGGCCGCCAAGAGCCGGGCCACCTCTTCTCCCATAGCCTTGTGCCTTTCCTTGTTGAACTGCCGAAGAAAATGTCTGACTGGTTTAAACTTTAGATCAATATTGAGAGTGTGCTCGGCGAGTTCTCTCGGTACACCCGGCATGTCAGAAGGCTTCCATGCAAAGATGTCCCGGTTCTCATGGATGAACTTGATAAGCGTGCTTTCCTATTTGGGATCCAAGTTAGCACTGATAATGAATTGTTTGGATGAGTCGCCAGGCACAAAATCAATCATCTTGGTATCGTCCGCTGACTTAAACTTGAGCACTGGCTCATGCTCTGTAGTTGGCTTCTTCAAAGATGTCATGTCTGCTGGGTCAATGTTGTCTTTATAGAACTTTAACTCCTCCGTCGCGCAAACAGATTCCGCGTAAGCAGCATCACCTTCCTCACACTCTAAGGCTATCTTCCGACTTACATGCACTATGGTACTACCTTTATAACCCGGCATCCTGAGCTGCAGATAAACATAACACGGTCGTGCCATGAATTTTGCATAAGCCGGCCGTCCAAACAGAGCGTGATATGGGCTTTTGATTTTGACCACTTCAAAAGTTAACTTCTCAGCCCTAGAATCATGCTCATCTCCAAAGGCTACTTCCAGTTCAATCTTACCAACTGGATATGCCGACTTACCAGGCACTACTCCATGGATAACAGTGTTGGACGTCTTAAGACTTTTATAAGTCAACTCCATGCGACGGAACGTCTCATAATAGAGGATGTTGATGCTACTGCCTCCGTCCATGAGTACTTTAGTGAATTTATATCCACCAACCTGAGGCGCCACCACCAAAGCCAGATGACCCGGATTGTCAACCCGGGGAGGGTGATCTTCCCTACTCCACAGAATAGGCTGCTCAGACCATCTCAAATAACGAGGAACCGCTGGCTCAACAGCGTTGACCGCTCTCTTATGAAGCTTCTGGTCTCTTTTGCACAAACTGGTGGTGAACACATGATACTGCCCACTACTTAGCTACTTTGGGTTACTCTGAAATCCGAATTGTTGTTGCTGCTGACCTCCTTGGCCATATTGCTGATTATAACCACCTTGATTACCTTGAGGACCCTAGCCATGAAAACCACCACCGCCTGAATTCCCGCCCGGGCCATGAAAGCCGCCGCCGCCTGAGCCGCTGCCAGGTCCATGATTACCGTCGAACATGTTAGAATTCTTGAAAGCCTTCATGATCGTACAGTCTTTCCATAGATGGGTGGCCGGCTTCTCCCGGGTGTCGTGTCTTGGACAGGATTCATTTAGCAACTGCTCGAGGGTGGGACCTAACCCGCCTGACCAAGGAGGTGGCCTCCCCTTACGTCGTTGATTGTTGCCCTATGCATTGGTGTTAGCCACAAACTCCAGACTACCATCAGCCTTACGTTTATTATTACCTCCTTGATTTGCCAGGTTATGCTGGTGACCTTTGCCATTGTGGTTCTTCTTTCCCTTCCATGTCTTCTCTTCGTCAGACGCAGGATCCTTGGTACTATCAGAGTCGGTATATTTGACCAGAGCCGCCATCATCTGGCCCATGTCATTGCAATCACGCTTGATCCGCCCCAGCTTCTGTTTCAGAGGTTCAAAATGGCAATTTTTCTCCAACATTAAGACCGCGAAGCCGGCATCCATCTTATCAGATGAATGTATTATTTCCTTCACCTGACGCACCCAATGGGTCGTGGATTCACCTTCCTCTTGCTTGCAATTAGTCAAGTCCACAATCGACATGGGTTGCTTGCATGTATCTTTGAAGTTCTGAATAAACCGGGCTTTTAACTCTGCCCATGAGCCGATGGAATTGGATGGCAACCCCTTCAACTAAGTGCGAGATGTTCCATCTAACATCACAGTGAAGTACTTGGCCATTGTTGCGTCACTGACCTCCAATAATTCCATGGTCATCTCGTAACTTTCAATCCATGCCCCGGGCTGTAAGTCGGCTGTGTATTTAGGCACCTTACGAGGCCCCTTAAAATCCTTTGGCAAGCGCTCATTACGCAGAGCCGGCACCAAGCAATGGACACCTCCAGTCCTCGTGGCCACGCACGCTTCAACAGAGGTCATTGGATAAACCAGAAAAGCCTGGTGAGCTGCCTGCTCAGCTGCCTGCTGAACCGCCCGCTCAGCCTCTTGGCGGATCCTATCCTGGTCAACCAAGTTAAGAGCTCCATCGTGCGTCGGGTCATGCCTGCGTGGCTAGTTACGGTCCTGGGCGTTGCTTGACACAGCCGCTGAATCCATATGCCTGCTATAGCTCGGGCTCCGGCTTGGGCGAAGGGTCGAATGGATCATGTCTCGACTATAAGAGTATGCCTCTTGTTGCGCCAGAGCCGTATGAAGAAGTTCTTTGACCCTTCGCGTTTCGATCACCGTCGGAGAGTCGCCTTCCATCGGGAGAGCCGCCAAACGTGCCGATGCAGCGATCAGATTCTCCAAAGGGTTAGAAAAATGACCCGGTGGTGTTGGTGCATAATGAGGCGGAGCAGTATTCACACGAGGGGGTTCCATAGCCCGCAGTGAACCGGCGCCCCAGCCCCGGGTGTTGTAATCCGGTTTGCCTCCGGCGGGTTACTGGGAACGGACCCAGGTGTGTGGAAGAGGTTCCTAGGATCGTAAGTCAGAGGCAGACGTGATTGAGTCTTCTGGTGCCTTCTCCTCATGACCTCGTTTGATGCGTTCAGATCCATCGTGAGCCGAAAGGTCTCTGATTGAAGCTGCTGAGCCCGAGCATCCAAAGTCGCCCGCTCTGTAGCCATCCTGACGTCCTCCGCCGCCAAGTTTTCCTTGGCTTGTGCTACCTCCCCGCGTAACCGTGCCACCTCCGCATCATGCTGAGCCTTATCCGCCGGTCAATAGGGCTGTCATCCTATCCATGAGATCCATCAGCACCTGAGCCGGCGGGCGCGTGGGGTCTCCTGACCCGGCCGCTGCCGACCCGGTGGTTATTGATGCCGCAGCCGTAGAGTTTTGAGCGGGCTGCGTAGCAGTCATGAAGATTCCTGCTACCTCTTGAGCACTTGCGTTGGTTTTCCCTTGAAGAGGAAAGGGTGATGCAGCAAAGTAGCATAAGTATTTCCCTCGGTTTTTGAGAACCAAGGTATCAATCCAGTAGGAGGCCACGCACGAGTCCCTCGCACCTATACAAACAAATAAATCCTCGCAACCAACGCGATAAGGGGTTGTCAATCCCTACACGGTCACTTACGAGAGTGAGATCTGATAGATAAGATAAGATAAAAATTTTGGTATTTTTTATGATAAAGATGCAAAGTAAAATAAAAGGCAATAAAAATAACTAAGTATTGGAAGATTAATATGATGGAAAATAGACCCGGGGGCCATAGGTTTCACTAGTGGCTTCTCTCAAGAGCATAAGTATTTACGGTGGGTAAACAAATTACTATTGAGCAATTGACAGAATTGAGCATAGTTATGAGAATATCAAGGTATGATCATGTATATAGGCATCACGCCCGAAACAAGTAGACCGACTCCTGCCTGCATCTACTACTATTACTCCACACATCGACCGCTATCCAAAGATGCATCCAGAGTATTAAGTTCATAAGAATAGAGTAACGCTTTAAGCAAGATGACATGATGTAGAGGGATAAACTCATGCAATATGGTACAAACCCCATCTTGTTATCCTCGATGGCAACAATACAATATGTGCCTTGCTGCCCCATCACATCGGGAAAGGACACCGCAAGATTGAACCCAAAGCTAAGCACTTCTCCCATTGCAAGGAAGATCAATCTAGTAGGCTAAACCAAACTGATAATTCGAAGAGACTTGCAAAGATAACCAATCATACATAAAAGAATTCAGAGAAGATTCAAATATTGTTCATAGATAAACTTGATCATAAACCCACATTTCATCAATCTCAACAAACACACCGCAAAAGAAGATTGCATCGAATAGATCTCCACAAGAGAGGGGGGGGCTTTGTATTGAGATCCAAAAAGAGAGAAGAATCCATCTAGCTAATAACTATGGACCCGTAGGTCTGAGGTAAACTACTCACAGTTCATCGGAGGGGCTATGGTGTTGATGTAGAAGCCCTCCATGATCGATGCCCCCTCCGGCAGAGCTCCGGAAAAGGCCCCAAGATGGGATCTCGTGGATGCAGAAAGTTACGGCGGTGGAGGGCGCGCCCCCTACCTCGTGCCTTCCTCGTTGATAGATTGACGTAGGGTCCAAGTCCTCTGGATCATGTTCATTTCGAAAATCACGTTCCAGAAGGTTTCATTCCGTTTGGACTCCGTTTGATATTCTTTTTCTACGAAACCCTAAAATAGGCAAAAAAAAACAGCAATTCTGGGTTAGGCCTCCGGTTAATAGGTTAGTCCCAAAAATAATATAAAAGTGTATAATAAAGCCCAATAATGTCCAAAATAGAATATAATATAGCGTGGAACAATCAAAAATTATAGATATGTTGGAGACGTATCAATCCCCGCTCTGTTCGGCGGCTCAAAGGGGTCCGGAATACTGCTGCCATCGGAACAGCCCCCAAGCCCACCATCTTGTAGTTGATACAATGAATCTGTCTCACCTGTGGACGAATCACCATCGGAGTAGATGGTCATCTCACCGCCGTCCACCGATCCTTCAGAAAACTCCCCTCCATGGATGCAACCCACGAAGGCACGCTTCACGGCGGGCTGAGTCCAGGTGGGTCTCGCGCGTTGAGCCGTCTCGATGAGGTCGGTGCAGATGTCCGGCTCAGGGCCTGGCTCGCCGATCCGGCCGACGAAGACGTGGATTCTGCCAAAGGGGACCCGGTACCCGTACTCAATTGAGCCGGCGTCGGGGCCCCAGCCTGTGTCGTCGATGTAGAGCTTGCCACGATGACTCTTGGTCATCCGGCCCACAGCATATCCCTTGAGCCTTTCGAAGCTGCCCTTCAAGAACTCAAATCAACCGTGCGCTGGCCCCACGGTGGGCGCCAACTATCATGGAATTGTCACGGAAGATGTCCTAGTGAAAGGACTTAGTCGTGGAGCCATCGCAACTAGGAAGATTAAAGGGGTTAATCTGGACAAAGGACATGAGGGTTTATACTGGTTCGGCCCCTTACGATGAAGGTAAAAGCCTAATCCAGTTCTTGATGATATTGCTAGGGTTTCGATGACCAGGGAGCAAATACGCTAAGCCTGGCTCTCGATTTGATGTTACCTGCCCTAAGCTGCCGTCGGGTCGTCCCCTTATATACACGGGTTGACGCCCTGCGGCCTACAGAGTCCCGGCCGGCTCATACAACGTGTCCGGCTCGGTGACATCTTTACATGCCTTACTTTACAAATCTTATTCATACATGGCGGTTTACACTTACGGGCCTTAAGCCGCCTCTGGGCTTCGGCCTACTACAAGCCTTATCATAAACCGTCACCTTGTAAACTCTTTTGGCTTCCTTTAAGTAACCCGCCATTGTGATTGACCCAGCCCCTCATGGGCGGGTCATACCTGGTAGTCATATCCCCAACAATAACGAAGGAAGAGAAATCTTGAACGAACCATTGTACGAATTGAAAACAAACTAAGTAAAGGGGTGAATCACCGGTAAGAATTAGAGAACGAATGAAGATACTTGAGGGAATTTGATACAAGAGAACGAAGATATCACGAGCTGATTAGAGAATACTTGAGCGATGCACCGATAAGATTTGGAGAACGAGAGCTGAAAGCTGGAATGAATAATTCTAAGATGATGGGCTCCGAAGAATCAAACTGAAAAATACACCTGAATTGCTCCGGATGGGTGAAAAGAATTCTCACAATCAGAAACAGTTATGAGAGGATGGCATCAAGCTAGAACCATGAATCTTTGAGAGAATGGAGCAAGATTTAAGAGAAACTCTTCTTCGGTCTTCAAATGTTGAGAATGACGATGAGAAACACCACCATGAATTGTTGAGATACTCCGGGATGAAAATTAGAAAGGTTGAACCAACGATGAAAGAATTTCAAAGATCTTGGAGAAATACGTATGACTGATGATAATTCATTCTTACGTCAAACTTAGAGAAGAATTTGAGAGTAACACCGGCAAAATAGAAGAGTCAGGTAAGATCCTGGGAAAAAAACATGTGGGTTAGGGCCCACTCAAGAGAAAACACCATTGAACGATTGCTTGAAAAGAGAGATTGGGCCGGTTGAATTAAATGGCTTGAATGAGATAACATCCTCAAAAGAACTTGAACGAATGCAGAGTGTAAACACGAATCTTCGAGATATCTTTAGCACTCCGGAACAATTGAATGACGAGAAATGGAATATTAAGAGGTACACCGGCATGAGAAGACATTTGAAATGAGGAAAAGATATGATCGACGAAGCTTGAATTGAACCCACCGGAGAAGAAAAGAATGAAGAATGATAAACTTGAAGCTCCGTTAGTATCTTCCTGTGAATCACCGGATAAGAACATTGACGGAAAAGAATGGAGAGGCTTCCCATCAATAAAAAAGATACTTGATTAAGAAATCTGAGTCCCTGAAGAAAAAGGGTGGGGGCGGGAAAAAACAAAGGCAAATTGGGGTGGATGAAACAAATAACGTTGAGAAGACTTTGAGTTGATCTTGCGGATGGGAAAAATGATAGGGTCCTCTTGAAGAGAAGCGCACCGGTTCGAAAGAATTGACATGACTATCTCGATTATCATGAAGGATTAGTATTCACATAGAAATATGAGAACACCGCTTAGGAAAGGTATGGAATCCACATTTGACTTCAAAGCAACTTGGATACCACAAACCAAAACAAAACAAAGGATTGGCTTAGGAAATAAGCCGGAAACAAACATATGATAGACCCCATATCGTATCATGTGTTTGTCGGGAAGATGATCTAGGAGCTACTTGGATTCCCAATTACAAATTCCTGAAACTTTCTGGTTATGCAATCTGGTGTTGGGGATACAGGGGAAGCATAATATCTCACCCAAACTAACAATTCCTACATCCAGCTGTACCCATCCTTCAACACATAACCAAGAAACCTTCGGAAATCGTGTACCTCAACCTTCGAAAAGCATCCGTTATACAAGTTATGGAAATACTCCCGAACTCCCGCCTAGTATTGGGTGGCGTCGAGGTTATCTCACCAACAACTGCATAAAAGAGATTTTTTATGTCGGCGGACTCAGGTATTCCAGAACTGCAACGATAAAATTGTGACGACAACACCTCGGAGCTCAACTCCCCGGGACACTGCCACAACCCCTAAATGTCAGGAGGCACCAAGAACAATGTTCTCGTCACAATACTATTGGAACGATTCCAAGATACCCGTGTGATCCTAAAAAAATCATGAAATTTGAGGAGAGAAGAGTCAAAACTTCTAGTTAGGAGGCCTCACCAGAGCGACGAAGGGACTGAGGAGTAAAAAGAATCCTACTCTCTGATATATATAATCCTAAGACTCAAAACATTTTGTTCTAGACTCAACAACGTCGGCGATTCGATCAAGCAGGGGGCTCCTAAGTCGGGGATGGCTCTGATTACCAACTTGTAACACCCACGATGTGGCTATATCTCCCACGTGTCGAGGCACGACTTAGAGGCATAACCGCATTATGGTTTTGTCGCAAGAGGGGTAATCTTCACACAATCCCATGTACTAAATAAGAAAGGGATAAAGAGTTTGCTTACAATCGCCACTTCACACAAATAACAAGTTAAACATGCATCATCCAGAATACAATCAAGGTCCGACTACGGAACCAAAATAAAGGAAGACAACCCCAAATGCTAGATCCCCGATTGTCCCAACTGGGCTCCACTACTGATCAACAGGAAACGAAACAAAACAACGAACAAGATCTTCATCGAGCTCCCATTTGAGCCGGGTTGCGTCACCTGCACCGGTATCATCGGCACCTGCAACTTTTTGGAAGTATCCGTGAGTCACGGGGACTCAGCAATCTCACACCCGCGAGATCAAGACTATTTAAGATTATGGGTAGGAAAAGGTAGTGAGGTGGAGCTGCAGCAAGCACTAAGCATATATGGTGGCTAACATACGCAAATAAGAGCGAGAAGAGAAGCAACGCAATGGTCGTGAAGCTAGAAGTGATCAAGAAGTGATCCTGAAACTACTTACGCACAACCATAACACAAGAACCGTGTTCACTTCCGGACTCCATGAAAATAGACCATCACGGCTACACACGCGGTTGATGCATTTTAATTAAGTCAAGTGTCAAGTTCTCTACAACGGATATTAACAAATTCCCATCCGCCACATAACCGGGCACGGCTCTCGCAAGTTTATACCTGCAGGGTGTCCCAACTTAGCCCATCACAAGCTCTCACGGTCAACGAAGGATATTCCTTCTCCCAGGAAGACCAGATCAGACTCGGAATCCCGGTTACAAGACATTTCGACAATGGTAAAACAAGACCAGCAAAGACGCCCAAATATGCTGATAAATCCCGATAGGAGTTGCACATATCTCATTCTTAGGGCACACCGGATTGTCCAAACTTCCGGTAGGCTGACCTGAGTTGCCTGGTGGTACCGTGGCCGACAAAGTTGGACCAACACTCAGTGGAGCACTGGCTCAGGGGGGTTAAAATAAAGATGACCCTCGGGACCGCAACTCCCAAGGGAAAAGGCTTAGGTGGCAAATGTTAAAACCAAGGTTGGGCCTTGCTGGAGGAGTTTTATTCAAAGAGAACTGTCAAGGGGTTCCCATAACACCCAACCGCGTAAGGAACGCAAAATCAAGGAACATAACACCGGTATGACGAAAACTAGGGCGGCAAGAGTGGAACAAAACACCAGGCATAAGGCCGAGCCTTCCACCCTTTACCAAGTATATAGATGCATTAATTAAAAATAAGATATATTGTGATATCCCAACATACCATGTTCCAACATGGAACAAACTTCAGATTCACCTGCAACTAAAAACGTTATAAGAGGGGCTGAGCAAAAGCGGTAACAAAGCCAAACAACGGTTTGCTAGGAAGGTGGGTTAGAGGCTTGACATGGCAATATGGGAGGCATGATATACTAAGTGGTAGATAGCGTGACATAGCGATAGAACGAACAACTAGCAAGCAAAGATAGAAATGATATCGATGGTATGGTCATCTTGCCTACAAAGTTCTCAGAGTTGTCGAAAGCTTGATCTTCGAAAGCGTACTCAACAGGTTCCTCAGTCACGAACTCATCTCCCGGCTCTACCCAAGGCAAGAACACAAGCAATGGAACAACAATCAATCACAGTGCAATGCACAAGCAACATGATGCAATACATGGCATGATATGCAAAATATGATATGCAATGCATATGCGAGCACCGGAAGGGAAAGAATGATCAAGGCATCAACTTGGCAAACCAAGTATGCCGCTGGAAAGATGGGGTGATTTCGGTCGAAATCGATATAAGGATCACCGGAAACGGATGCACGGTTTGCAAATGGCAAGCAAAACAAGAATGGTGCAAAACTGTAATTAACAGCATGATGCCACTTAGCATGCAACAACAAACTAAGCTATTGAACTCCAACATAATAACAAAGCATATGGCAGTGATGTACAAGAGATGCTTGACAAGACATGAACACTGAGCTAGGGATAAATCACCCGAGAACAGGTTCAAACAAGCATGGCAAAAGTGCAAAAGATATCAGCATCACAGACTTGGTGAAAATACTAACATGTCAAAAATAACATCAGGAAGCAATGTTTAGAGAAAGAAAACAACATTCTACAGGAACATATCATGGAAAATAAAGGCACGGCATGATTCCACTACATGCATAGAACAAAAGTCCCTTATTTAATATGAGCCAAAAAGGCACACAAGATATGATGGCGCCCATGTAAACATAGCAAGTTTTATTAACAGTTTCAGACTTAGCAGAAAACAGAGCATGGCATAAACAGATTTATGATAGCAACTTTTCGAGCTCATGCCACTCACCACAAAGCATTGCATGGCAAAACAAGCATACCAACAGAAAGATGACATGTCATGAAGCTAACCATGTCAAGAGAAAGTTCACAGGCTGCATGGATCACTAGCAACAACCATGGCAATATTGATTAACATGTTAACAATCTGCCAGGAACATTTTATAGCAAAAGTAGAGCAAAGAAAAGACATGCTAGACAACTCCATAATTCCAAAAAGGGACATGGATGAATAGATAATAACCACATTTTCAAAACATCCTTAATGAAATATCCCAAAATAAGCATGTATATCACTGTAGCATCAAGTTTACATGGCATCAAAATAACAGCAGGAAAAGGACTTAGCAAAATCCTAAGTCCCTGAAAACAGCAACATCACGGAGCCTAGTTTGCATGCTTGTGCTAGTCACCACATAGATCAAACAAATACAAGACAAGCATCTCTGTAATATGGCATGTTGTAGTTCAAAACACATGTAGACCTCATGCCCATATGATGCACACATCGAATGCAACAAAAATGACAAATCATAATGATCTGATAAGTACCAGCTCCTAACATTTTATAGCACTCTTGCGTCAATGAAAATGGCATCATAACAGACAGTAACATGTATGGAAATGCTTCTAGCATGAAGACCTCAACGAGACGAACAATTCTACATATCATATGCATGATTCGGATCAACGATCACGGAGATATGACATGTAGAAGGAGGTATAAAAATATCACAGATTCGGGACAGAGAGAAAAACGACCTCGAGGGGGAAAAGTCAACAGCGGCGGATCTCGCCGGAGATGACCATAGGAGGTCGTGGAGGCGCCGGACGAGGTCGTGGACGGCGGGGAAGGACGGAGGAGGCCGGATCTGGGCGGGGACAGGCCAGATCCGGTCGGCGGTCTTCGGCTCCTGTGGAGGAGGTGCATGGCGGCTCTGGCGGCAGAGCTTGGATGCGGTGCCGGCGGAGGTCGGCAGCGGCTCCGGTAGGCGAGGACGAGCGGTGGCGGGGCGGATCCCGCGAGACGGCGACGGGGAGGCTGCAGAGGCGAAGCCGGCGTCGGCTTGGCGCTGGCGGCGGCGCGACGGGCGGCGGCGGGCACGGCGAGAACCCGAGCGGCGGGCGCCCGCAAGGCACGGCGGGCACGGTCGGGCTCGCGCCGGCCCGCGATGGGTTTGGCGGGCCGCGCGATGGTGGGAGGCGGCGGCGACAGGTGGCGGCGCCTGATTGGATGCGGGAGGCGGAGGTGATGACGTGGCACGATGGGATTGATCGGGCGACGTGGCTGAGGGCGGCGGACATGTCCGGCACGGCGCGGACGTGTTCGGACACGCAGAGGAGGAGGAGGTTAGGGTTCATCCGCGAAAATTCGGAGGGGATCACATATCTATAGGTAGAAGGAAGTAGGAGTGTCCAAGCGAGGTGTGGTTTTGCCACACGATCGTGATCCGACGACGGAGGACATGGAAGTGGTTTAGATGGGTCATTGGGCTGTTTTTGAGGGGTGTTGGGCTGCAGCACAAAGAGGGCTTTTGCGGTTACCCGGTTAACCGTTGGGGCATCAAACGGCCTTCAAATGGAACAAAATTTAACAGGCGGTCTACCACTGATACACCAAGGCCACTTGACAAATCTTGGCCCATTCCGAGAACGTTTAACTCCCGCTCACGAAAAGAGACAAGAGGGGTGCGCCGGGTGCATGTGGGAGTGTCGGATTGCGAAACGGACAACGGGGAAAAAGCTCGGATGCATGAGACGAACATGAATGCAAATGCGATGCACATGATGACATGATATGAAATGCATGACATGAACAAAATGCAAAATGAAAAACAAAACCCAACCACGAAGGGAATATCATATCGCATCTCCGGAAAAGGCAAGAGTCGGAGTTACAAATATGGAAAGTTGCATCCGGGGTGTTACACGATCGGTATTATGAGTTTATGTGTCTTGATGTACCTAAGGTTGTTAGGAGTCCCGGATATGATTACGGACATGATGAGGAGTCTCGAAATGGTCGAGACATAAAGATCGATATATTGGATGACTATGTTTGGACATCGGAATGATTCCGGGTGAGTTCGGACACATACCGGAGTACCGGAAGGTTACCAGAACCCCCCGGGAAGTATATGGGCCTTATTGGGCCATAGTGGGAGAGAGGAGAAGGGAGCCTAAGAGGGGGTGCCCCCCCCCCAAGCCCAATCCGAATTGGGTGGGGCACCGGCCCCCCCTTTCCTTCCCCCTCTCTCCCCCTTCCTTCCTCTCCTAATCCAACTAGGGAAGGGGGGATCCTACTCCCGGTGGGAGTAGGACTCCCTTGGGCGCGCCATAGAGGGCCAGCCCCTCCCCCTCCTCCACTCCTTTATATACGGGGGAGGGGGCACCCCATAGACACACAAGTTGACAATTTTCTTAGTCGTGTGCAGTGCCCCCCTCCACCATAATCCACATCGGTCATATCGTTGCAGTGCTTAGGCGAAGCCCTGTTCCGGTAGCTTCATCATCACTGTCATCATGTCGTCATGCTGACGAAACTCTCCCTCGACACTCAGCTGGATCTAAAGTTCGCGGGACGTCACTGAGCTGAACGTGTGCAGATCGCGGAGATGTCGTACTTTCGGTGCTAGGATCGGTCGGATCGTGAAGACGTTCGACTACATCAACTGTGTTGTCATAACGCTTCCCCTTACGGTCTACAAGGGTACGTAGACAACACTCTTCCCTCTCGTTGATATGCATCACCATGATAGATCTTGCGTGTGCGTAGGAATTTTTTTAAAATTACTGCGCTCCCCAACAATAGAGTGATCCATCTTGGGTTTTGTGAGATCTAGATAAATTCCAAGGTATAGGAAAGGGGAGGAGCCCTGTTAATACTAAAGGAATGCATCATTTCAGAGTTGATGTTTATTGGCACCAAGAAAGATTTATAATAAAGTTGGGTCATCTATTTTGGAACGGAGGGAGTATTTATCTTGTGAACATTCTATCAAGAACTTGGTATGCAATGTCTGTTGCTGCAGCGACACACCTCCACCGTTCCTGGCAAAGTCGTCCAATGTTCGTCGTTCATCGACACCTCCGCCGCTAACCGGCATGATGCGCCCGAATTTTAAGAAGTAACTCAAATATTTTTTTTAAACTTCTTGGCAACATACATGGTCTAGCATAATACTCACGGTACAAAATTTGCGAAGCTAGGCACCGTCCAGTGGTGCTGCCTCCGCGGCGGTTGCGGCTTGGGGCCCTGGACCCCGATCCGATCTGGATCTAGTGGTGCCGGGGTCTGGGCCATGGCGGCTGGCGAGGCATGGGATTCGTCGGGGCTTGTCGGCCTCTAGGCACCATGGGGGTGCCGGCGGCGACGCGTGCCCGGCGTGGTCATCTTCTTCACGAGATGGCCGGCCAGAGGCTTGGTGAACGGATCTCAAGATCCATCATCTTGTCCCGGCTGCGAGTAGGGGAGACATGGTTGCCGGTGAAAACCGAGCCGACGGCAGGCGATGGCGGCGTTCTCGCCGTTACCTTGATGAAGGCATCGTCGTGTAACTATTGTCGACCCACTCGTCTTTGCTCGGGAAACCCTAGGATCTAGTGTTCCAGATCGGACGATGGCGGCAGTGCGGTGTCGTTTCTCTCTTGGGAGCACCGTTTGCGGAGCAGCGCTAGATGTCAGAGGCAGGAGGTGGAGCGGCTTCATCTTGCACGGAGCTTCGGTGGTGATGTCAAGTCATGCACGACCGGCGGGTGCTACGCTTTGTCATGCACGGTCGGCGGGTGCTACATACGATAGATCTTCCAAGTACTTCAAGGCGTGTCGGTTTGGTGATACTGGCGACATGGCGGCGAGGTGTATCGATGGCGACCGCGTGTGCTCACTGTTCTTGGCGAGGAGGAGGTGCCGTTTAGGCGTCGTGGTGGCGTCGACGATAGCTAGACCGAGCAAGGTTGATTCATCAAGACGATTACGAAGATGGAGCGGTGGCGATTGGCGGCGGCGGCATCTCGAGTGCATCGCCGGACGGTGAGACCCATGCCGTGAGCGTCTGGATGGGTTCATGGTCTTAGATGTTAGGTTTGGCTGCGATGTACGCTTGGTATTAGGCTCAGCTATCTGCGCCCCTTCATCGGTGGATAGAGGTGCTTAGACGGCGGCTTTAGTCTTACTGTTGTATTACTTTGTAAGGTCTTGTGAGAATAATTAATAAAGTGGTCGTATGCATCACCCAGATGCAGAGGCCGGGGGTCATCCTCCTTTTCTAAAAAAAAAATTGGGAAATATGACTTATGCCATATTCCAAGCAAAAACGCCATTATTCATGGTTTTTGTATCAGCACTTTTATTTATTTATTTTATTTTCTTGCTCAAAATATGACATCGCTCATTTTGTTCCAAAACTTTAAAATTGAGTATTATGCTAGACTATGTTTGTCGCAAAAAAGTTTCACATTTTTTTACTATTTTCTTAAAAAATTGCTTAATCGGGTGCGCCTGCACACATGTTCCAAAAATCCGTACCACATGCCTAATTGACTAGGGAAGATGAAAGTTTGCAATATAGGTATAGCTAAAGTGACTTGTGTTTCATAATTTGATGTCTTAATAAAGATTTGCATGTGGTAGTGTTTATTTCATTACAGAATTGAACCAATACAGATCTTCTTTAGCTGATGCTCTCTGTTTATATGCTGGTTAGTTTGTCATCTACAAACCATATAGCAGTAGGGCAGTGGTCCACATAGGTTTGAAGTACTGATACATCAACAGTTGGTACTATTTCCTTGTGTATGTTTATCACAGCAGTTCTAATTAAGCCCCTCAGAGAGCTACGGGTAGAATTTGGGCTGCCAGGCTCTGCACTGCTACTTTGTCTGTAATACACAACAAAACAACCTCCGGCGCCAACAATCTGTTTATCCGCAATTCTGATCCCCAACAATCACCACCGGCTCATAAGTCCGCTCCACCAAGCGCCAACAGAAACGTCAGCACTGCATAAATATAGGTGCCGCCTCCTTATCACAACATGGCAAATGCAGAACGAAATATTACATGATCAAATGAGAAGATTCTTTTCAATTTCCTATCTGTCTGAACAACCAAACTTCAAACAGTTGAGCATGACTCACCTTGATCGCGTGTTTCAATTCGAGAGAGAAAAACAAAATCATCTGCTTGTCGTCAACGGAGCAAGCTCTTCACTTGTGCCACTTGATGCTGCACCCGACACTACAGGAACAGAAACCAAATGTTGGGAAACTAACAAACTGAATTGAAGACATATGAAAACATGCTAAGATTCTACTTGACCTAAACATACCTTGGTTTTTGGTCGAAAGGCAATTCTTGGCCACTAAGTGCACAGTCGATTGCACGGCTTAAATCTCTACAAGTTGCAAATGAATAAGAACACATGGTAACCTGGAGCTTTTGCGCATCGGTTTCACAATATGTACCTTCCGGTGACTGGCACATTGTTACTGGGTCTTGAATCATCAAATTGCCCGTGGTAAAAAAGTGCAAATGGCCTTCGCCCATCCTGTCACAAAGTTTAGACAGATAAGAAATCAGGCACGATGTGACACAAGAAAACCGGGACACTGAACATATAATCATCATGAATTCATAGATCACGAGCATACGAGTCGATGTTGTTACCTTTTTGAACAAGTAGAACTCTGGTGTGCAGACTGCTCGAAAAGCCTTAGCAACTTCTTGAGACTGCAAGGTGCAATAGTAAGCATGGAGTTGGAGAGATCACAGGGACTGCATCAGGAAGCACATATAAGTGGGCAGACCTCATCATACAAATAAGGAAAAGGGTATTTAAACAATTTTGCCTCCTCCGCCATGTACTGGGCCATCCTGCAGAATCACAAGATTAATTTGTGTTCAAATGGGAAAACCTGACAAGTTGCATCAACCATAATGGAATAATATGTATTGATACAGAAGCAGCACAATACATAAGTCTAACGAGCAAAGAACAAAAGGCATCTCCCATTTACTAAATTCACTCCAGTTACCTATCATTCATTTTACTAGCTAGATGGATAAGGTTCAGTCATAAATTAAGTAAAATATGAATTTTCTGAGAAAACATTTTAAGTTCGCAGGAAGAGATGTCCTGGTTAAGAAGTACATAGAAAGGAACTAAAAGCTATTCATGCTTATTGGTTGTAAGTAAAGCATAACCTGGGGATGTGTCACAATTGAATTTGAGGATATGGCGACAGAAGCAAGTCCTTTCTGCATTGCATTATATTTGTATCCATGTCAATTTGAAGCTACAAGCACAAATCAAAGAGAAATTCTCATCTGGTCTTGCAATGTTCTTACCTCCATATAGAATGAAGTGAGCTTTGCAATATCTTTTTTCAGATGTTTTACAAATGGACAGTGATTGCATATGAACATAACCTGAAACAAAGACAAGGTCGAGAATTACTCGCTTGAACGGACTTGTGTTAAACACCTTCAAGAATTACAGTTATGTTTGCACAACTGAGTAGATATATGACACTCCATATTTCTCCAGGGACACATGAGTTGGCTGAACACCTAGCCTTTAGGGCAGTCTACTGAACCATTTCGTACTTAAAAGACCAATTTCGAATTGTTACACTTTCCGTGGATTTTTTGTTGTTGTTGTTTTTTCCCTCGTTTTAGATACCTATTGTAAAGGTTAGAAATTAATTCTTGGAGTCTAAACTATTCATGGCGAAATTTCCGGAAAAACAGCGCTTAAGAAACATGTGACTGCAGTGGAGTGGTAAAAGCTAGAAAAACAGATGGCTATCTTCACAAGCATTTTAAGGAACAATATATGTATGCATGCCTAATAAATCAACTTGCTTCAAGACCTACTATGTTATGACCGGCCAGGTCTATGGCCGCCGTAGGCCCACAGGCCAGGCTTAGGCCCAAGTTATCTTAGGTTTATTTTCAGATTATGGTTATATATACAGGTTGTAAGACTATTTTGAGAATTAAGCAATAAGACTATTCTATTGCCCGGCTCCCGAGGAGCCGGAACCCTAAACCCTAGCCGCCTCCTCATTGCGCGCCGCCCAACCGCAAGGACGGCGCCTCGCCGCCGCCGCCCAGCGCTCCAGCCTCGCCCTCCTCCCTCCTTCCCGTATAGCCTCGCCCAAGGCAGGCAAAACCCTAGCTCCTAACACCTTGGTATCATCAAGCTCGGGTTCGACTATGTCTTCACCACGCCCATCGCCGTCGCTGCCGCTGGCCACCACCGCGCCGCTGGCGCCATCACCTCTCGCCCGGGGGCTGGGTCTCCTCCCGGCGCATCCACCGGCTTTGCCGCCGGGCACCACCACCGAGCGCCGCCGTCTACATCACCGCTGCCGACCAACTACACCGGAGGCCATGGCGGGGTCCTCAACGATCTGGTGCTCGCAGTCCGTGGCATCCGGCTCTTCCTCGCCCGGCCCGTCACGGCCGCCGCGCCGCCCGATCACTGGCGCCTTCCGCCCGGCGCTTCCGTGGTACTTCGGTGCCGCCCTCGCCAGCGGCTACGCTACTGACCACCGCCGCCCAGCGCCCGGCTTAGCCGCTGGGCAGTCCAGCAATCAGCGGCATCGGCCGCTTCAGCGCCGGCTGGCCCCACTGGCAGCGGCATTGGCGTCGGCGGCAACGCCCGGCTGCCGTGGCGGCTGGCTGCCCGATCCCTCGCGCCCGGCCGCCGGTTCCCACGCCACCGCCACCTAGCACCGGCCCGAGTCGAGTTCCTACCGGCTCCCGATTCAAGACGTGCGGTTCCCTCGTCGCCTTCTCCGATTCTGCTTGGCTCGCCGCGTCCTCACCGCCGGTCTACACGGAGGCCGGAGACCCGTCGGTACCCATCTGCGGCAAGACGGTCGCCGCTTCTCGGCTCTCCGCATCGACGAACCGGTGGCCACTGGCGCGTTGACCCCGACACCACCGCGCTTCGCCCGGATCGACTTCGCCACCTATGACGGTTCGGAGGACCCCTTAATCGGTTAAACCGGTGTGATCGATTCTTCCGGGGCAGACACCGGCGTCCGGCGCGCAGCTCGCGTCCTACCACCTTCGGGTGCCGCCCGGACATGGTACTACGCTCTCGGCGGGATGAGGGCGGCATGCCCTACTGGATCGTTTTCGCGGTATGTCTCGCTTAACCCGGACCTCCGCAGCGCGGCGGCCCGCTTGTCCATTGGGCCGCCTACCCTTCACCTCCACGGTCCAGATTTCGCCGACCGCTTCGAGCTCGCATGTCATGCTCCGGGGTAGCGGCTCTACAATGGCGGAGCTCTTCGTCGGTGGCCTTCCCGACCACATCCGCGTGGGCGTCGAGATGAAGGGCCCCAGGACCTCTGACGGCCATGTACTACGCTTCGAGGCGTTCGAGCAGCGCCTGAAGCCTTGACACGGCCAGCGGCGCCTCGGGGAGCCGCTTGCCTCCACGACCTTCGCCGGTGTGGCCGCTTCTTCACCGTCTCACCGCCGACCACACCGGCCGCGACACGGCCCTTCCGGCGCCTTTTCGCGGTCGAGCAGCTCGAGCGCCGCCGCTGAGGCTGTGCTTTAAGCGTGACGCGCCCCTATGCCGGGCCATATGCGCCGCGCCTCTTCTACTTGGAGACCGTCGGCGAAGGCGGAGGCAACATCCGAGGAGGACTTCGGCGACCAGCCGCCCGCAGACCGCGCACCGCGCCCGGCCCTTGACCCTTGTCGTCTCACTTCACGCGCGGCGGCATCCGCAATGAGCGGACTATGCTTATTCGGTCACGATCCACGGCGAGACTCTGGTGGCTCTTTTGGACACGGGTTCTACACATAACTTCCTTCCGGAGTCTACTATGCGGCGTCTTGCCCTACGGGCATGGCGAAGCATTGCGTGTCATCGTCGCTAATGGTGACCGCCTCCGCGCCATGGACTTCGCTTTCGGGGCGTTCCCATTACTATCGGTGGCGAGCACTTCACCATCACTTGTGCGGCATCGATTTGGGCTGTTTCGACTTCATCCTCGGCGTCGACTTTTGCGGACTCTCGGTCCCATCCTGTGGACTTCAACGCTCGACGATGACCTTTTGGCGCATGGGCGCCCGTGTCCGGTGGGGCGTTGGCGGCACCGGCGTCCCCACGCTCCGGCTAGCCACGGCGACCACGAGGCCGAGCATCATTGTTGGATCACCTCCTGCGGCAAGACGGTGATCTTTTGAGAACCGGGGCCTTCCGCGGCCGGGTCTCGACCACCGTATCCATCTCTGCCGGGCTCGGCTCCGGTGGCCGTCTGACCTATCGGTACCCTCGATTGCGAAGGGCGAGTTGGAAGCGGCGATGCGCACTCATGCTTGCCCGGCATTATCCGGATATCGACATCACCCTTTACGGCACCGGTTCTTCTCGTTCAAGTCGGACGGCGCTTACGCTTCTGCATCGCCGACTACCGTGCCCTTAATGCTCTCACACTTAAGGATAAGTTTCCTATCCCGGTGGTCGATGAGCTCTGGATGAGCTCCATGGCGCGCTTCTTCACTAAGATGGACCTCCGGTCGGGTATCATCAGTGCGCATGCATCCGGACGACATCGCCAAGGCGGCGTTCCGGACTCATCACGGCCGCCGAGTTCTTGGTGATGCCCTTTGGCCTCTCCAACGCCCGGCGACATTTGAGCCTTGATGAATGATGTCCTCCGGCCCTACTTACGTCGGTTTGTGCTCGTTTTCTTTGATGACATTCTTATCTACTGGCGCCTCTTGGCGGAGCACCTCCGACATGTGGCCATCGTCTTCAACGAGCTTGAGCGCATCATCTTCATCTTAAGCGCTCGAAGTGCTCGTTCGGGACACCTTGATCGCTTACCTCGCCACGTCATCTCGGTAGAGGGTGGCCATGGGCGCCAAACAAGGTGGCGGCCGTCGCCCGCTGGCCGATTCCGCGATCTCCGCGGGCTCTTGGCGGGTTTCTTGGCCTGCGAGGTACTACCGGAAGTTCATCCGAATTTGGGCTCATCAGCGGCTCCGCTCACGCGCCTACTCCGTCGCGACGCCTTCTCTTGGGATGAGGAGGCCACGTGCGCATTGAGGCCCTCAAGGGGCCCTTACGACGGACCCGTCCTCTGAGATGCCGGATTCGACCTCCCTTCACCGTCATTGCGGCGCCTCCGGTCTTGAGGTTTGGTGCGATCTGCATCGAGCGATGGACCCTCGCCTTCTTGACCGTCCGTTTCTTTGCCGCGCCATCTTAAGTTGGCGGCATATGAGCGTGAGCTTATTGGGTTGGTGCGAAGCGATGCGCGGCTGGCGGCCTATCTTTGGGTCGTTCCTTCCGGATCCGCACGGACCACTCTGACCTCAAATTCATCTTTGGATCGAGGCTCTCGGCGGTCCCCTCGGCACCGATGGATCGATAAACTCTTTGGCTTTGATTTCACCGTCGAGTACCGGCGGGTCGTCTTAACACCGTCGCCGACTCCTGTCCCGGCGTGGCGCCCGATGTGGACGACGGCGCGGCCGTTGGGACGACCTTCGCATCATCACCGGGCCCTCTTTTCGCCCTCTTCGCCGACATCCGCCGCGCGACGGCGACCGCGGCCGACGCCCTCCTCTTGCAGCAGCAGCTGGCGGCGGGCGAGCTGGAGGAGCCGTGGCGACTAGCCGACGGCCTGCTTCTCCATGGGCGCCGCATCTTCGTCCCGACGCACGACGATCTTCGTCAGCAGGTGCTGCGTCTCGCCCAACCATCAGATCAGCAATATACTTGCATAGCTCATTGATCCATAAACACCCCAGCATCATCATCAACATATCAAGGAACACATTTATGTCATGTCATACAGCAGCAACTTGAGTAAATATACCAATTTGAGATGGTGACTCAGTAAACATACAGGAAAAAAGTTGGATATACCATTGTCACTAAACATCTATCGAACCCCACCAGTCAATGATCAGAAAGCTTCCCAAAAAGTTTTAACGCCCTTACTGAAATTGCCGGACGCGCATATATTCACTGCCCTAGTCTAACTGAGGGCAACAACGAATGCTGAACAGAAAGCATGCATGCTAACTTTTTCAGTCATTAAAGCGAACGATGCGCCTATCTATAGCACAGATTAACCGAAAAATTCACTGACCAGCAAAGCAGGGCTGCCCTCGAAGTCATCCAGTGTCCAGATTTTCCCCGTCAGGGGCTCCGGGAGCTGCATAATCACCAACAAGAAACCATACACGGCAGCAACATGAGGCTTCAATCTTGATTAAAACATGGGCTAGAAATTACTAAAAAGCAAGAGCGACCTCGAATTGGGGGGCACGGAAGCCCACGGAGACGCCGGTGGACTCCAGCCTGGCTGCGCGCACCCGGAGACGCGTACTGCGGCGGCCTCCCCTGCTCGCCGCCGGCGAGACAAGGGACCTGTACGCGCGGCTGTGGCGGGCGAGGGCCGGCCATGGGCGGGACAAGGACGACGCGGAGGAGGAAAGCAGGGAGGCGCGCACTCCGGCGGCGCACGCGGCGACCAGGGACATGGCGCGCTCTGCTCTTCCGTCCCTTCTCTCTGCTTATGCACCTGTGTGGCTGCCACTGTCCGAAATCCTCGCTATTCTGTTCGGAGTATCTCCCGATTCGGTAGATGGGCCGACAGCTTAAGAAATGGCCCAAAGAGAGCGATGGTCCATTGGTCCGGTCCAGTTGAAGAAAGCACGTGGTGGAGGCAACTTTTATGCCAATGGACGCCACCGTTATTCTTGGGATCCCTCCCTGCACCCGCAATATTCGTGACTTCTGGAGTTGGCACTACGTTAAGCATGGCCTGTTTACTGTGAAATCAGCTTATAACATGCTCGTAGCAACGAAGCAGCAGGGCCGGTCCTGGGCCAGGGCAGCAGGAGCGACGGCCCGGGGCCCAGCCAAACTAGGGGCCCCGACCTAGTACTGCAACCTGCAGTGTATATATATATGGGCCCTGATAAATTGGTGCAAATTAAAAGAAGCCTCTAGACAGGGAGGCCCATCTCGTACAGGAGGCAAAAGCCCAACAGCCGAGAGGCCTGAATCTTAAGGCACACATGCACATAGCGAGCGATTCTTCTGTTCCTCGTCAGACTGCGCCGACGCCGGTTCGTTTTCTCACCTGTTCGCCTCCACAGGTTCCACCTCTCCTCCGGCGGCGAAGCCCGGAGTCTACGACAAATCCGCCCCGGTGACCGGATTCCTTGGCTAAGCGTGGCGCAACTTCACCAATTTGTCGGATCACGATGCGCATGGTCGATCCGCCATCGAAGATGGTGTCGAGCGAGGTTTAGGGAAGGAAGGAGTAGTGTTGGAGCAGAGAGAGGAGTAGATGGAGTACGGATCGGAGAATCAAGTAGGACGGCCAGATGCAGGGAGATCTTTGCGAGGAGCAAGCGGTGCAATCTTGAGGCGGAAGCGAGGATGTTGATCTGGATGAGGAGGACCATTGGGAACCCTATGGCCGGGCGGATCTAGAGGATCAATTTGCGTGTATGCAACTTCATGGGGAGGAGGAAGACGACTGGATCTCTCCGGAAGTGGATGATCCGATCGGAGTCCGTTGGTTAGGGCTCTTTAGGTGCATACTACAAAGCCATTCAGCCATGCAGCCCTCTGCATCGGATGAGGAACGCACAGGCATCTGTAGGAGGGGTGACCTTCAATGTTAAGGGCCCTAATCTCTTCCTAGTGCAATGCCACCTTTGCATGGGTGTTGGAAGAGAATAATGGAGGGGTCCGTGGATCTTTCGCAACTCATTTTGTTATCATACTAGTGTACGATGGGTTCACTGATGTGTCTGAGTATAAGTTGAATAAGATACCAGTGTGGGCGCGGATTAAGGGTCTGCCGGATGGCTTAACAGCAAAGAAAGAATTGAAGGAAATATGCCCTAGAGGCAATAATAAAGTTATTATTTATTTCCTTATTTCATGATAAATGTTTATTGTTCATGCTAGAATTGTATTAACCGGAAACATAATACATGTGTGAATACATAGACAAACAGAGTGTCACTAGTATGCCTCTACTAGATTAGCTTGTTAATCAAAGATGGTTTTGTTTCCTAACCATAGACAAAGGAGTTGTCATTTGATTAACAAGGTCACATCATTGGTTGAATGATCTGATTGACATGACCCATTCCATTAGCTTAGCACCCGATCGTTTAGTATGTTGCTATTGCTTTTATCCATGACTTATGCATGTTCCTATAACTATGAGAATATGCAACTCCGTTTACGGAGGAACACTTTGGTACTACCAAACGTCACAACGTAATCGGGTGATTATAAAGGAGTACTACAGTGTCTCCAAAGGCGGATGTTGGGTTGGCGTATTTCGAGATTAGGATTTGTCACTCCGATTGCCGGAGAGGTATCTCTGGGCCCTCTCGGTAATACACATCACTAAGCCTTGCAAGCATTACAACTAATGAGTTAGCGTGAGATGATGTATTACGGAGCGAGTAAAGAGACTTGCGATGCGAGATTGAACTAGGTATTGGATACCGACGATCGAATCTCGGGCAAGTAACATACCGATGACAAAGGGAACAACGTATGTTGTTATGCGGTCTGACCGATAAAGATCTTCGTAGAATATGTAGGAGCCAATATGGGCATCCAGGTCCCGCTATTGGTTATTGACCGGAGACGTGTCTCGGTCATGTCTACATTGTTCTCGAACCGTAGGGTCCGCACGCTTAAGGTTTCGATGACGTTATATTATGAGTTTTGTGTATTTTGATGTACGAAGGAGTTCGAGTCCCGGATGTGATCACGGACATGACGAGGAGTCTCGAAATGATCGAGACATAAAGATTGATATATTGGACGGCTATATTCGGACACGGAAAGGTTCCGGAAGTTTCGGAGAAAACGGAGTGCCGAGGGTTACGGAACCCCTGGGAAGTAATGGGCCTTATTGGGCCAAAGGGAGAGAGAGGGCCGCACCAGGAGGTGGCGCCCCCCATGGGGAGTCCGAATTGGACGAGGAGGGGCGGCCCCCTTTCCCCTCTCCCTCTCTTTCCTTCCCCTTCCTCCTTCCTAGTTGGACTAGGAAAGGGAGTCCTACTCCCACTAGGAGGAGGACTCCCCCTCCTTGGCGCGCCTCCTAGGGCCGGCCCTCCCCCTTGCTCCTTTATATCACGGGGCAGGGGCACCCTAGAACACACAAGTTGATCCTTGAGATCGTTCCTTAGCCGTGTGCGGTGCCCCTCCACCATATTCCACCTCGGTCATATCGTGGCGGTGCTTGGCGAAGCCTGCGTCGATAGAACATCAAGATCGTCCTGCCACGTCGTCTTGTGGAACTCTCTCTCCCGGAGCTTTGCTGGATCGAACTGAGGAGCGTCACCGAGCTGAGCGTGTGCCAAGAACTTCGGAGGCGCCGGAGTAACGGCCGGGATCGGTTGGATCGCGAGGAGAACGTCGACTACTTCCTCTACGTTGTGATCGCTTCCGCCGGTCTCACGAGGGTACGTACACAACACTCTCCCCTCTCGTTGCTATGCATCACCATGATCTTGCGTGTGCGTGGAAAATTTTGAAATTACTACGTTCCCCAACATGTGGCATCCGAGCCTAGGTTTTATGGTTTGATGTTTTGCACGAGTAAAACACAAGTGAGTTGTGGGCGATACAAGTCATACGCCTACCACATGTCATACTTTGGTTCAGCGGTATTGTGAGATGAAGCGGCCCGGACCGACATTACGCGTACGCTTATGCGAGACTGGTTTCACCGTTACGAGCATTCGTGCTTAAAGGTGGCTGGCGGGTGTCTGTCTCTCTCACTTTAGTTGAACCGAGTGTGGTTACGCCCGGTCCTTTAGAAGGTTAAAACGGAGTCTGTTTGACGAAGTATCGTTGTGGTCTTGATGCGTAGGTGAGATTGGTTCTTGCTTAAGCCCGTAGCAGCCACGTAAAATTTGCAACAACAAAGTAGAGGACGTCTAACTTGTTTTTGCAGGGCATGTTGTGATGTGATATGGTCAAGGCGTGATGCTATATTTTATTGTATGAGATGATCATGTTTTGTAACCGAAGTTATCGGCAATCGGCTGGAGCCATATGGTTGTCGCTTTATTGTATGAAATGCAACGCATACATAATTGCTTTACTTTATCACTAAGCGGTAGCGATAGTCGTAGAAGCAATAGATGGCGTGGCGACAACGATGCTACGATGGAGATCAAGGTGTCGCGGCCGGTGGCGATGGTGATCACGACGGTGCTTTGAGATGGAGATCACAAGCACAAGATGATGATGGCCATATCATATCACTTATATTGATTGCATGTGATGTTTATCCTTTATGCATCTTATTTTGCTTTGATTGACGGTAGCATTTTAAGATGATCTCTCACTAAAATTATCAAGTAGTGTTCTCCACGAGTATGCACCGTTGCCAAAGTTAAATCGTCTTAGAGACACCACGTGATGATCGGGTGTGATAAGCTCTCGTCCATCTACAACGGGTGCAAGTCAGTTTTGCACACGCAGAATACTCGAGTTATACTTGACGAGCCTAGCATATGCGAGATATGGCCTCGGAACACGGAGACCGAAAGGTCGGCGTGAATCATATAGTAGATATGATCAACATAAGATGTTCACCATTGAAAACTACTCCATCTCACGTGATGATCGGTTATGGTTTAGTTGATTTGGATCACGTGATCACTTAGATGACTAGAGAGATGTCTGTCTAAGTGGGAGTTCTTAAGTAATATGATTAATTGAACTTAAATTTATCATGAACTTAGTACTGATAGTATCTTGCTTGTCTATGTTTGTTTATAGATAGATGGCTCGTCTTTGTTGTTCCGTTGAATTTTAATGCGTTCCTTGAGAAAGCAAAGTTGAAAGATGATGGTAGCAATTACACGGACTGGGTCTGTAACTTTGAGGATTATCCTCATTGCTTTGCCTGAAGAGTTACGTCTGGATGCACCGCTAGGTGCCAGACTCGCTGGCCGATGTAACCGACGACGTTAAGAACGTCTGGCAGAGCAAAGCTGATGACTACTCTATAGTTCAGTGTGCCATGCTTTACGGCTTAGAACCGGGTCTTCAACGACGTTTTGAACGTCATGGAGCATATGAGATGTTCCAGGAGTTGAAGTTGATATTTCAACAAAATGCCCGGATTGAGAGATATGAAGTCTCCACTAAGTTCTATAGCTGCAAGATGGAAGAGAATGGGTCTGTCAGTGAGCACATACTCAGAATGTCTGGGTATTACAATCACTTGACTCAACTGGGAGTTGATCTTCCGGATGATTGTGTCATTGATGAAATTCTTCAATCACCGCCACCAAGCTACAAAGGCTTCGTGATGAACTATAATATGCAAGGGTTAGTAAAGACTATGCTCGAGCTCTTCGCAATGCTAAAGGCTGCGGAGGTAGAAATCAAGAAGGAGCATCAAGTGTTGATGGTCAATAAGACCACTAGTTTCAAGAAGAAAGGCAAAGGGAAGAAGAAGGGAACTTTAAGAAGAACAGCAAACAAGTTGCTGCTCGGGAGAAGAAACCCAAGTGCGGACCTAAACACAAGCGAAAGTGCTTCTCACCGCAAGCGGTAGTCCTTTGAAGCGGAACTGCCCCAAGTATTTGGCGGATAAGAAGGATGGCAAGGTGAACAAAGGTATATGTGATATACATGTTATTGATGTGTACCTTACTAGAGCTCGCTTGATAGCACTGGTATTTGATCTTGGTTACATTGCTAATATTTGTAACTTCGAAGCAGGAACTACGGATTAGCGAACACCGGCAAAGGACGAGGTGACGATGCTTGGCGTGGGAAATGGTTCCAAAGTCGATGTGATCGCGGTCGGCACGCTACCTCTACATCTACCTTCGGGATTAGTTTTAGACCTAAATAATTGTTATTTGGTGCCGCGTTGAGCATGAACATTATATCTGGATCTTGTTTGATGCGTCACGGTTATTCATTTAAATCAGAGAATAATGGTTGTTTTATTTATATGAATAATATCTTTTATGGTCATGCACCCTTGAAGAGTGGTCTATTTTAATGAATCTCGATAGTAGTGATACACATATTCATAATGTTGAAACCAAAAGATGCAGAGTTGATAATGATAGTGCGACTTATTTGTGGCTTGCCGTTTAGGTCATATCGGTGTAAAGCGCATGAAGAAACTCCATCTTGATGGACTTTTGGAGTCACTTGATTATGAATCACTTGGCACTTGCGAACCGTGCCTCATGGGCAAGATGACTAAAACCCGTTCTCCGGTACTATGGAGAGAGCAACAGATTTGTTGGAAATCATACATACAGATGTATGTGGTCCAATGAATGTTGAGGCTCGTGGCGGATATCGTTATTTTCTCACCTTCACAGATGATTTAAGCAGATATGGGTATATCTACTTAATGAAACATAAGTCTGAAACATTTGAAAAGTTCAAAGAATTTCAGAGTGAAGTTGAAAATCATCGTAAAAAGGAAATAAAGTTTTCTACGATCTGATCGTGGAGGCGAATATTTGAGTTACGAGTTTGGTCTACATTTGAAACAATGCAGAATAGTTTCACAACTCACGCCACCCGGAACACCACAGCGCAATGGTGTGTCCGAACGTCGTGTCGCACTTTACTAGATATGGTGCGATCTATGATGTCTCTTACAGATTTACCGCTATCATTTTGGGGTTATGCTCTTGAGGCGGCGCATTCACGCTGAATAGAACACCGTCAAAATCCGTTGAGGCGACACCTTATGAACTATGGTTTAGCAAGAAACCAAAGTTGTCGTTTCTTAAAGTTTGGGGATGCGATGCTTATGTGAAAAAGCTTCAACACGATAAGCTCGAACCTAAATCGGAGAAATGTGTCTTCATAGGATACCCAAAGGAGACAGTTGGGTACACCTTCTATCACAGATCCGAAGGCAAGACATTTGTTGCTAAGAATGGATCCTTTCTAGAGAAGGAGTTTCTCTCGAAAGAAGTGAGTGGGAGGAAAGTAGAACTTGATGAGGTAATCTGTACCTTCTCCCTTATTTGAAAGTAGTTTATCACGTAAACCGGTTTCTGCGACATCTACACCAAATAGTGAGGAAGTTGATGATGTTGATCATGAAACTTCAGATCAAGTTACTCTGAACCTCGTAGATCAACCAGAGTAAGATCCGCACTGCAGTGGTACGGTAATCCTGTTCGGAAGTCATGCTACTAGATCATGATGAACCTACGAACTATGAAGAAGCGATGGTGAGCCCAGATTCCATAAAATGGCTTGAGGCCATGAAATGCGAGATGGGATCCATGTATGAAAACAAAGTGTGGACTTTGGTTGACTTGCAGAGGGTCGGCAAGCAATAGAAAACAAGTGGATCTTCAAGAAGAAGAATGACGCCGACGGTAATATTACTGTCTACAAAGCTCGACTTGTCGCATAAAGGGTTTTCGACAAGTTCAAGGGATTGACTACGATTAGAACTTCTCTCCCGTAGCGATGCTTAAGTCTGTCCGATTCATGTTAGCAATTGCCGCATTTTATGATTATGAAATTTGGCAAATGGATGTAAAGACTGCATTCTGAATGGATTTACGGAAGAAGAGTTGTATATGATGCAACCAGAAGGTTTTATCGATCCAAAGGGAGCTAACAAAGTGTGCAAGCTCCAGCGATCCATTTATGGACTGGTGCAAGCATCTCGGAGTTGGAATAAGCGCTTTGATAGTGTGATCAAAGCATTTGGGTTTATCTGAGACTTTTGGAGAAGCTTTGTATTTACAAGAAAGTGAGTGGGAGCTCTGTAGCATTTACGATATTATATGTAGATGACATATTACTAATCGGAAATGATATAGAATTTCTGGATAGCATAAAGGGATACTTGAATAAGAGTTTTTCGATGAAGGACCTCGGTGAAGCTGCTTACATATTGGGCATCAAAATCTATAGAGATAGATCAAGGCGCTTAATTGGACTTTCACAAAGCACATACCTTGACAAAATTTTGAAGAAGTTCAAAATGGATCAAGCAAAGAAAGGGTTCTTGCACGTGTTACAAGGTGTGAAGTTGAGTAAGACTCAATGCCCGACCACATGAGAAGATAGAGAGAAAATGAAAGATGTTCCTATGCCTCGACCATAGGCTCTATCATGTATGCAATCTTGTGTACCAGACTGATGTGTGCCTTGCTATAAGCTTAGCAGGGAGGTACCAAAGTAATCCAGTGGATCCTTTGGACAGCGGTCAAGAACATCTGAAATACGAAAAGGACTAAGGATATGTTTTTCGTATATGGAGGTGACAAAGAGCTCATAAATGGCAGTTACGTTGATGCAAGCTTTGACAACGATCGAGACGATTCTAAATCGCAAACCGGATACGTATTTACACTAAGCGGAGGAGCTGTCGGTTGGTGCAGTTCTAAACAAAGCGTCGTGGCGGAATCTACATGTGAAGCGGAATACATAGCAACCGGAAGCAGCTAATGAAGGAGTCTGGATGAAGGAGTTCCTATCCGATCTAGGTGTCATACCTAGTGCATCGGGTCCAATGAAAATCTTTTGTGACAATCTGGAGCAATTGCTTTAGCAAAGGAATCCAGATTTCACAAGAGAACCAAACACATCAAGAGACGCTTCAATTCCATCCGGGACTTAGTCCAGGTGGGAGACATAGAGATTTGCAAGATACATACGGATCTGAATGTAGCAGACCCGTTGACTAAGCCTCTTCCACGAGCAAAACATGATCGGCACCAAGACTCCATGGGTGTTAGAATCATTACTATGTAATCTAGATTATTGACTCTAGTGCAAGTGGGAGATGAAGGAAATATGCCCTAGAGGCAATAATAAAGTTATTATTTATTTCCTTATTTCATGATAAATGTTTATTGTTCATGCTAGAATTGTATTAACCGGAAACATAATACATGTGTGAATACATAGACAAACAGAGTGTCACTAGTATGCCTCTACTAGACTAGCTTGTTAATCAAAGATGGTTTTGTTTCCTAACCATAGACAAAGGAGTTGTCATTTGATTAACAAGGTCACATCATTGGTTGAATGATTTGATTGACATGACCCATTCCATTAGCTTAGCACCCGATCGTTTAGTATGTTGCTATTGCTTTTATCCATGACTTATGCATGTTCCTATAACTATGAGAATATGCAAACTCCCGTTTACGGAGGAACACTTTGGGTACTACCAAAGCGTCACAACGTAATCGGGTGATTATAAAGGAGTACTACAGGTGTCTCCAAAAGGCTGATGTTGGGTTGGCGTATTTCGAGATTAGGATTTGTCACTCCGATTGTCGGAGAGGTATCTCTGGGCCCTCTCGGTAATACACATCACTAAGCCTTGCAAGCATTACAACTAATGAGTTAGCTGTGAGATGATGTATTACGGAACGAGTAAAGAGACTTGCCGATGTGAGATTGAACTAGGTATTGGATACCGACGATCGAATCTCGGGCAAGTAACATACCGATGACAAAGGGAACAACGTATGTTGTTATGCGGTGCGACCGATAAAGATCTTAAGTAGAATATGTAGGAGCCAATATGGGCATCCAGGTCCCGCTATTGGTTATTGACCGGAGGCGTGTCTCGGTCATGTCTACATTGTTCTCGAACCGTAGGGTCCGCACGCTTAAGGTTTCGATGACGTTATATTATGAGTTTTGTGTATTTTGATGTACGAAGGAGTTCGGAGTCCGGATGTGATCACGGACATGACGAGGAGTCTCGAAATGATCGAGACATAAAGATTGATATATTGACGGCTATATTCGGACACGGAAAGGTTCAGGAAGTTTCGGAGAAAACGGAGTCTTGGGAGGGTTACCGGAACCCCGGGAAATAATGGGCCTTATTGGGCCAAAGGGGAGAGAGAGGGCCGCACCAGGAGGTGGCGCCCCCCATGGGGAGTCCGAATTGGACAAGGAGGCGCGGCCCCCTTCCTCCCTCTCCCTCTCTTTCCTTCCCCTTCCTCCTTCCTAGTTGGACTAGGAAAGGGAGTCCTATTCCCACTGGGAGGAGGACTCCCCCTCCCTTGGCGCGCCTCCTAGGGCCGGCCGGCCCTCCCCCTTGCTCCTTTATATACGGGGGCAGGGGGGCACCCTAGAACACACAAGTTGATCCTTGAGATCGTTCCTTAGCCGTGTGCGGTGCCCCCCCTCCACCATATTCCACCTCGGTCATATCGTAGCGGTGCTTAGGCGAAGCCCTGCGTCGGTAGAACATCAAGATCGTCACCACGCCGTCGTGCTGACGGAACTCTCTCTCCCCGGAGCTTTGCTGGATCGGAGCTGAGGAGCGTCACCGAGCTGAGCGTGTGCCAAGAACTTCGGAGGCGCCGGAGTAACGGTTGGGATCGTTGGATCGCGAGGAGAACGACGACTACTTCCTCTACGTTGTGATCGCTTCCGCTTCGGTCTACGAGGGTACGTAGACAACACTCTCCCCTCTCGTTGCTATGCATCACCATGATCTTGCGTGTGCGTAGGAAAATTTTGAAATTACTACGTTCCCCAACAAGAATTAGCAGAGAAGGTGGCCGCGAAGGTGGGGGAGCCACCATTCACCGTCATTGTCAATGAAGGAAAAATCAATCCAGGCAGCACTTTGAGGGTTAGGGTGTATGTTGATGTGGATAAACCTTTGGTTCGATTTGTACCAATAACACTTAAGGGGAGCAAAAAGTATCCAGTGTTCTATGAAAAGTTGCCTGTCTTTTGTAACTTCTGTGGCTTGTTGGGGCATTCGGCGGAAGAGTGTGGGGATGGGATTCACGACCCTGCAACGTGCGAATGGGGGAGTGGCTGCTATGGAACAATGATGCAACGAGGTATGTGGAGGTTGGGAGAGGTGGTATGGATGAAGGAGGAAGAGGAGGTAGGGGTGGCGGGAGAGGTATGAGGGGAGGTAGGCAAGGCGGAAGGGAGCAGGGAGCTAATCTGTTAACCCCAATGCTTATCGGCACATGCAGGACAATAGCAGGACTGCTAGAAAGCGTCTTGTCTCGCGAGGATGGCATGATCGATGTGCGTGGTAAGGAAATACCACACTTATCTGGGAAAGTGGCGGAATCTTGTTTTATACGGAAGGTGGGGCGGCGAGTGGCAGTGGGGGGGCGTCGGTCTCCACACCAGAAAAAGTCCAGGTGGTGAAGAGGAGAAGGCAGGAGGGGGAGAATGTAGGCGAGGAGATGGACATAACGATTCAGGCGGCCTCCCGCGAGGAGGACCGCCGAGGCCAATGAGGACCCTTTGTTGGAACTGCCGCGGGATTGGCGATCCCGCGACGGTTCGAGAGCTCCGCGATCTCGTGGAGGCGTGTGCGCCGACGGTGCTCTGTATTGTGGAGACACAAATTGCAAAGTATCGGGTGGAAGGCTTGGCGGGTAGTTTAGGATTTTCTAGTACTTTTGGGGTTGGAAGTAGTGGGCGTAGTGGAGGTTTATGCTTGTATTGGAAGGATTGTGTTGAAGTTGAAATAAAAGTTTTTCGCAGATCATATAGACTCGGTTGTGAAGGAATCGGGGAAAGATCCATGGCGGCTTACATGTTTTTATGGTGCAGCAAACAGAAGTTTACGCTACAAGACACAGGACACAATGAAGTTCTGCGTGGAGAAAACACCTTGCCATGGGCATGTATTGGTGACTTTAACGAGATACTCGGGCGGAAGAAGCGATTGGGGCCAAACGAACGCGATAGTGCTCAAATTGCGAGGCTTGAGGGAGGCGGTAGATGTGTGTGAACTAGCAGACATTGGCTATAAGGGGCTGGATTGGACGTTTGAGAAGAGGATAGCGAGGCGAGTTACAGAGGGTTCGATTGGATCGGGCCCTTGCAACCCCAAGTTGGTCGACAATGTTTCCGTTTGCTTCTCTGGAACACCTGACGGCGGCCAAGTCTGATCACAGCCCTATCCTTCTTCTTAATGAATTGGAGGCAAGTAACTTGAGAGTAGCTCTGAAAAAACCTTTTCGTTATGAGTGCATGTGGGAACAGGAAGAAACGTTCAGCGCGACTGTTGAACAAGCATGGCAGAGGGACCAACCAGCTACAACGATGAGTCACTAGCCTCAAAAGCGACAAACGTTGCATGTTCATTTGAAGCATTGGGGCGGACAACTTTTGGGTCTGTTAGCCTCAAGCGAGGGAGCTGCATAAGCAGTTGGCTGAATTACGATCTGATCCCTGCGTGTAGGACCAAGTGCGAAGAAAGGAAGGTGCAGGATCGTCTCATTGAGCTATTATCTGAGAGGAGATCATGATGAGGCAAAGATCGGCGTATTCACTGGCTGGCAAGAGGGGATAGCAACACACAATATTTTCGAGAAGAAGGCAAGTGCACGCGGGTGAAGAACACCATAACTTCGATTGCAAAGGCTAGATGGTTCGATTTGCAATGACCGGAAGAGTTAGCCACTATGGCTACTAATTTTATGAGAATCTGTACTCATCGGAAGGAACCATTGGGATGGAGGAGGTTTTATCACGCATACCACCTAGAGTTGATGCTCATATGAATGCCCTTCTCAATGCACCTTACACGAATGAGGAGGTGAAAATTGCTCTGTTTCAAATGTTCCCAACTAAAGCTCCGGGTCCGGATGGGTTTCGGCACACTTTTTTCAGAGGCATTGGGAGTTGTGTGGAGAGGAAGTGACAGGTATGATTATCAGGGTGCTCAGTGGAGATGACTCTTTGGAGGATATAAATCAAACGTTCATCGTTCTTATTCCCAAGATAGCAAGTCCAAAAATCCTAGGACAGTTTCGGCCTATAATCCTATGTAATGTGATTTACAAAATTGCATCTAAGGTCTTAGCAAACAGGTTGAAAAGTATTCTCCCCGAGGTTATTTACGAGGAAGCGATCGGCTTTTGTTCACGGTCGCTTAATCACAGATAATTTCATAACTGCCTATGAATGTTTGCATTACATGAAAACAAAGAGAGTTAGGGGCAACAGGTTACATGCACTCAAGTTGGATATGATGAAGGCGTATGATAGATTAGAGTGGGCTTATCTGAAGGAAGTTATGCTTAAATTGGGGATCAGTCCAAGGTTCACCGAGACAGTAATGAGGTGCGTATTGTCAGTGTCATTTTCAGTTCTTTTCAATGGTGGCAGTCTGCAGACTTTGATCCATCAAGAGGATTACGTCAGGAGATCCAATCTCCCCTACTTGTTTTATTGGCGGCTGAAGGTCTATCTTGTTTGCTTAAAGCACATGACGGTGGGGTTCAGGTATCTCGGTTGCACCCAATGCACCTTGTTAATCATTCTTTGTTCGCTGATGATAGCCTTCTATTTTTTGAAGCAACAAGTGTTGATGCTGCCAAGATAAGAGATCTTTTGAACACGTATTGTGCTGCTTCAGGTCAACGCATAAATCTGGACAAATCATCCATATACTTGACAAGAAGGTCTCGGATCCACAACGACCGGAGATTAAAATATCTTGGATGTGCATAACGAGGCATTGTGCGAAAAATACCTTGGCTTGCCCAACGATGTGGGGAGGGAGAAAGAGGGATGCTTCAGATATCTAAAAGATAGAATATGGAAGCATATTCAGGGATGGATAGAGAAGTGTTTGTCGGTTTGGAGGGAAAGAGGTGTTGATCAAGTCGGTTGCTCGATCGATACCTACTTATTCCATGGCCTGTTTTAAATTACCTAGAGGTTTATGTGAGCACATAAGCGGGCTACTCCGTAAATTTTGGTGGGGCAGCAAGGGAGGCCGAGAGGCGACCGGCATGGGTGTCGTGGAGAACAATGTGCAAACCCAAGTCCATGGGAGGCATGGGGTTTGGGATATTGAACTTTTTAACTGGCATTACTAGCCGTGCAAGTTTGGAGATTGCTTGAGGCGGATACTCTTAGTGCTAGAGTATTGAAAGCGAAATACTACCCCGTGTGGATATCATGAATGCAACTATGGGTGCTCACCCGTCACAGGTTTGGTGATCATTGATTGAAGGAAGAGATGTTCTTGCTCGGGTCTCATCGGGAGGATCGATGCAGAGCGAGAAAGCAGTATTTGGCATGATAATTGGCTGCCGCGCGACTACAAGTTGAGGCCAATCTGCTCTGTTACAGCGAATCCGCCACAACGCGTCTCGGAGTTAATTGACCCTGTTTTGCGTACGTGGAACAAACAGGCGATAAATGAGCACTTCATTGCTCCGGACGTTGATGTTATATTGAACATACCATTGAGCTCGAGAGTGCAGCCGATTAGGGCATGGCATTATGATCGAAGGGTATATTCTCGATGCAGTCGGCCCTCTGAGAATGATAAACGGGATAAAATTTCAGAGAGGACTGGCTGGAGCATAGGCCGGGGCACTCAAATCAGAGCAGGAAAGGAAATCATGGTCGCGCCTGGAAAGTGTCTATTCCGTCTAAAGTCAAGGTTTTTGTATGGAGATTATCGCATATGTCTCTTCCCTCTGGGTCAACCCGACATGAAAGGAATATGGCGACCACACCGCATGCTCCATATGCAATCGTCTGAGACTCATGGCGGCACTCTTTCTTCGAGTGCCGCATGGCAAGATGCGTCTGGGCTTTGGGGACGAAGCGGTTGTCGAGCATATATTGTCTAACCGAGATGATAACGCCAGATTGTGGCTCTTTTGGTTATTTGATACTATGAATCAGCATGATCTAGCGAGAGTGCTAGTTACAATGTGGGCTATCTGGTGGGCGAGAAGAAGGGCAATACATGATGATGAATACCAGAGTCCTCTATCTACTATGTGTTTCATCAATCGTTACTTGGAAGACCTAGATATTGCTACTACTAGGAGGGTGACGCCCAATGGAAAACCTCCTACGCAGCGTGTTCGTCGATGGATTCCTCCGGGTGAAGATGCAGTGAAGATTAATGTAGATGGTGCAATCTCGGATCGGGAATGGTGGGGCAGCGGCTGCCATATGCAGAGACAAGCACGGCAACTATTTGGGGGCATCGGCAGTCACTTTTGATGGTTTAGTGGATGCGGCAAGTCTTGAAGCCCAAGCGTGCAGCGAGGCAATCGGCACCGCAAGGGATCTTCATATCTCACATGCGGTGATAGCATCCGATTGCATGCAGGTGGTGACTGACATCAATGGAAGATCGTTTTCATCATATGCACTAGTCATAGATGAGGTTAAAGAATCAATGAATGACTTTGTTAAAGTTAGTTTTCGTTATGAGTGTAGGGAAGCAAACTTGGAAGCTCATGCCATTGCTAGGGCGGCTTCAGCTTCCCCTCCAGGTCGCCGTTTGTGGCTAGGGATTCTGCCAGACATCACTTGTATTGCTTCGGCTTTGAACGTTGAATAAAATCCCTAATTCACCTCAAAAAAAAACCTGTTCGCCTCCACAGATCGGCCGATCGGGGCATTCGGCGACTGCGAGTCTGCGACAGCTGCCGCCGCCGGATGCTAGCACATAAGGTGCGTTGGCAAAGAATAGCAGGAGACAAAGGTAAATCTCAAGATGAATTTCTCTTAGCCCTCAATCTTAATCTAGTGAATAGTGATTAATCTATAATCTTTCTTTCTACGGCAGAGTTCCATCATATGTTGCTGCCGACTTGGTCGTTAAGACCTGGACTTGTTGTAATCTTGTTTCCTTAATGATTGATGGATAGCTGAAGCATGAAGAACACAGATGTCACTGATTTACTGCAACCTTCAGCCTTCAGGTGCCTTCACTCCTTTTCTTGCCTTCAGGTGCCTTCACTCCTTTTCTTGCAAACATGCTGCCCAAAAAACATTTGTCTGGTTGCAAGAAAAGAAAAAAGAGGAAAATAACAGATAAGTCCATTGGATTGCAGAAGGGAGCTATGCATAAATATGTTATAAGGAATGAATCTACTGATAATCTTGATGAATTATATGGCGCTAGTGCTGAAGAACAACAACCTGCTGAGAATGAGACCACATTTCTTAGAGCCGTTTCTCATGATTACTGAAGGCCTGGAGGTTTGTTAGCATGTCATTTCTTTTTGTTTATGCTCTGTAACTTCTATGATATATGATTCAGACCTTAAGTATGGCATTGTTATCATATAGTATTATTTACCAAGACAAGGAAAATTACCATTGTTTATTGTAGCTTTGCAAAAAAAATATCAATGTATGGAATTATTTTTTTTTTTGCCTCCAATTTAGCCGTTGGGCCCATTCATTTGAGTTCGCCCCGGGGCCTCCGAAACTCCAGGACCGGCTCTTCGAGTGTTCCACGGGCTCCTTTTTTTTGCCTCCAATTTAACCATGATTGTTGTAATATTGCAGAAGAGAAGCATGGTTGGAGGGAACCGCGGGCTCCTCGAGTTCAAACGCAGAGAAGAACAGTTGGAAAAGATTGTGGAAGACGAGTGTTCCGGCTAAGGTGAGGATGTTCTTGTGGCGCCTTTCCAGACACTCGCTACCAACGAATGATGTACGCATGCATCGCCACATGACAGATTCAGCCAGCTGTGGGCTTTGTGGCGCGCCTGACTCATGGCGACACTCTCTCATCGAGTGTACTGCATCAAGGTGCACTTGGGCTCTCAGCGACAGTGATCTTGTGCAGCAAATGACGGAAATCACTGAACCCTCCGCCAAGCAATGGATGTTTACTCTCATAGAAACTCTGTCGCAGCAGAAATTCACGTTGCTTGCGGTAACTATGTGGGCAATCTGGTCGGCACGGCGGAAGGCGATACATGAAGGTATTTTTCAGAGCCCACAATCCACACATGCGTTCGTAAACAGGTATATATCAGATTTGGAAATCGTGGGTGCTAGCAATCCGCGGGCCGTCCAGGGACCGGTATCGCATGCGGCGCCTGCTGCTAGACCCAAGGCTCCTCCTATGGGCTATGCAAATATTCATGTGGACGCAGGAGTCAGGTTCGAGCGGGGAGACTCCGCTGCTGCTATCTGCAGGGATGACCAAGGATTCTATCTGGGAAGCTCTGCACTAGTCACTTATGGTGTATGTGATCCTACTGTTCTGGAGGCGATTGCTTGCCGGGAGGCCTTAGCTTTGGCAGAGGATCTCAACCTGCAACAGCTCATCATTGCCTCAGACTCAAACAAGTTGTCTCGGACATTCATAAGGGGACTAGAGGCCGATATGGTACTATCATTAGCGAAATAAAACTCAATGCTACTATGTTTAATTGTAAATTTTGTTTGGGAGGGACGTGCCGTAAACTATGAGGCACATAGACTAGCTAAATTTGCTCTTTCGCAGGGTCCGGGACGCCATGTGTGGCTGGGAAACCCCCATGACCCTTCATATATCCCACTTCATGTGGATTTTGGTGATGAATAAATTGTTTTTCACCCCTCAAAAAAAGTTGAAGAAAGCACATTTACCCCTAAAAAAACTCAGAGAAAAAAAGTCGAAGAAAGCACATATGTCTTGTACGATTTCTCAAAAAAAGAACGTCCTGCATAAACCGCCCCCAAAACAGAACAAGATTAAAATCATGCCCTCAGGGTCCTAATCCACACATTTGTCATCGTGCGGTATTAGCAGAGGGCAGTCACTGAATGGCGGGTCGACGCGAGTGTAGAGGTGTTTGGTTTGCCGGACAACTTTAAGTGGCGAGATGACTAGGCGACAGAGACAAGGGAAACAAACAGCTATTTGAGCGGAGGGTAACGGAGACGAGTGGAGATACGGCAACGGGGATGAGTAGGGCTCCCCGGGGCTAGAAGGAGGAGGCAAGTGAGGGACGATATCGTGCGCGGTTGGGATCGATGTTGGTGGTCCACGTGTCCTAATGATCTCCTCGTCATTGTGTACCACTGGCAGGAGGAACATCCAGCCATCTTCTCTGAACCACTTGAACCTCCAGTTAATGTACCAGTGATATTGAAACAACCATCACTCACACTTATTTAAGACCTTTAAACCTCTACCGACCTAGACCTCTAGTAGGAACTAAAAGACCGAATTACAAAAAATTAACCGTCTATCCTTCTTAAAACCTTGGGGCATGAACACTTATTTCCACCCAGCTATGGCCTTCCTCACAACTCAAAGTATAAGAATATTGGACCCACTCATGCACCTTCACCCCCCTTATGCATGACAGGACGTGCGGGTGTGTTTTGGCCAACGGGGAAGTAAGGGTACTTTCTACCATTATGTATGGGGAAAGGGCCACGTGTTGGTTAGCTATGCTTTCGCTGGCGTATTTTTGTTGATAAGAGGGGTGTATTCCCCAAATAAAGTAAGAATTCAATTCGGCGGAAGGGTACAAAGGTTAAAAAAAGTATATCATCAACGAGTTGATACACTCTCTTAGGGAATCTTCAAAGGAGACCTGTAAAACACCGGTATATGTTTGGTGGGACACATTTGTTCACTTTTGCAATCCAATGGGGACTTGTATGTTGTATCGGTCCGCGAAGCTGTCCGGACGTCCAAATTTTGGTATTTTAGAGACAAAAGTAGGGGAGCTTTGCCTGAGTCCAAACATGCAATTGACCAATCACATGCATGGTTCCTCTCTTCTCTCTTCTCCCATCCGCACATGCATGGTCCCCCTTCTTCTCTCTCTCCTCCCAACCCAAAATATTTCACTACATGCATGGTTCTCACCTACATTTTCCTTCCAATCGGATACTTTGCAATTAGTGTTGGATTGCTCTCTCTCATATCATGTCCACGGACCATGTCCAGATATAAAAACGGGCATATACCGGAGAAATTTACAGGTAGGTGTTGGATATGCCATTACACACTCTTAGATTTAGATCCTCTTGGTGTATCAAGGTTGTGGGGGACACTAGGGGCCTGCCAATAAGGGTGTGTGTTGCTGGGTTGGCTGCTTTTTTTGGTTTTCAGAAGGTATTACTTAGTTTTTTGTTTTACTTTCTTTACTATGTTTTTCAAGGGTTTAGTACTTTTTCTTTTGGTTTTTCCTTCTTTTTTGTTTTCCTGTTTGTTTTTTATCGTTTATTCATTCTTTTGTTTTTATTTTGTCTTCTCTTCTTTCATTTTCACCTGCTAATTCATGAATATTTATGGTTGGTGCGAGCGAGCGAGCGAGCGAGCGAAGCATGGAGACAAGTTGAGCGAGCGAGAGCTAGCAATGGCGAACAACCTATGGTTGGATGGTTAGAGGGACTGTGGCGTCTCAGCCCACTAGGGTTCAAGTCCTGGTGCTCACATTTATTCCTGAATTTATATTAGGATTTTCGGCGATGCGCATTCAGTGGGAGGAGACGTTCCCATCGACAACAAGGTGGCTACGATGACTTCGTAAATTTTAAGATAATATACCGGCTCAATCTTTGGGAGGTACTTATAAGGGTAGGGTATGCGTGTGTGCATTCATAGAAATAAGTGTATGCGCGTGTATATATGAGTGTTTGCGTTTGTACTGTGTTAAAAAAAAGCAATTGTACCAATTCTACGGTCTAACATGGAATAACAGCTCCCAAAGGACCCACGCAACCAACACCAAACTCCATTTTCCTATAAGAAAAAGTATCGTGTCCAACAACAGTCCAACATGATATAGGAATGAAACAATACATCATAGGAACATAATTAAAAACCAAACCAGCGTAGATAAAATCAAAACGAAATAACCGGCCATAATAGCATGCTAAAGAATAAAGAGTCAATCCCACGAGCAAAACACGGCGCGGTGAAGCGTCCTGTTTGGTTCAGCTTTTATCGATGGATTCCACTGCCGCGCAATAGAATCTGAACCAAAGGCGAATCCAGCAGAATCCGATTCCAAAAATCCGTTGCCAAAATCTGAACCAAAAGCGAAAGCAGCTCAGGACGTGCTTTCTAAAATCTGATTTCGCTGTGGGCCAAAATCTGAAAAAGCTGTATCAACTGGTTTGTCAAATGACCTACATCTTTTTTACATCAGATTTTTCACAGCAGATTTTTCACAGCTGCTTTTAGAAATCTAGAGCCGAACCAAACAGGGCCATAGTCTCTGTTTTGCGCTGCGTTTCTTTTTTTTTCCATGGCAACTGATGAGTGATGACGAGGTTAACGGATCGGACAGAGTCAGCTCCAAGCGACAGCAACTGTTCGGCCCGCCGGTCCGCTGCTTGTTTGCTACTACCAGAGAGCGCATGGCCATCCATGCGTCGGCTGACAAGAGCATGAGCCAGCCGGATCTACTTGTCGGTGAATGTGCCTGCTGCTCGCCGCTGCCGGTGCGCAGCGTGTGGCCAAACCGCGTCGGTAAAAGCGGCACCCCACTACTGTGCGGTGCCTGGGCTGGGCGGCGGAGCACCGGGGCATGTGGTCGAGCACCAGAGCCAGGACGATGGCGGCGTCGCCACTACCGCCCCTTGCGGCCTCGCGAAGCTTTCCGGCCGGATCCGTGCGTCGCAGCTGGCCCTGCGCGCGCACCAGATTAGCAATGTGGCCGCAGATAGCCTCTGGCGGTTCGCTTGGTGGACCATTCCATCTCCTCCATAGCCGCAACTTCACTCCATGCCTCTTCTTCGTGTAATGCCAAGCCACCAGCCCGGTGATAGAAGGGACGCGAGAATCTTGCATCGTTGGTGGCTACGCTCGCGACACGCGCGGGTCGTCGTCCCGGCAGGTCGTGTATACTTCTATTGAAATGCTCATGCTACTATTAATGTTAATGGTTATTTTTTTAAGAGAAAAAAAGCATCAACCGAGTCCAAAATGGGGCTCGAGCCTAGCCCGACTTTGAGTTAATAAAGTCATCATCCGGCCAGAATTACAAGCACACGCCCTCAAACAAAGAGAAGGAAATACATGGCAAAAAGTTACACAAAGGATGGACAGCATCACACTAAACCTACACACTACAGCAACTGAAGATAAGCAATGGAAGATGAAGCCGTAGCCGCCAAGGTCCTCAACCGAAAATGTTGCACCAGGAGCAAGATCGCACAGGCTCAGGGGATATGGGGACCCGCACCAACGGGGCATGCCGTCGCCATACACATACGGACCCCCACACGGCACATCCAACAGACCATCTTCGAAGGAGGCCGCTACCTCCTCGCCTGGATCGAAGGCGCCGGACCGTCGCAAGATGGCGTTGATGCCGCCGGAAGAGGCCATATAGATAGGGTCAGCGCATCCCCCACGAGCCGCCTGAGCTCTCCATGAGCAAAACAGCACCGCTGCATACATCCAACATCGGAAGGGGGAAAGTATCACGCCAGGACGAAGAGGGCCACACTGCCGCCGCCACCGACCACCCCCAAGCTCCCACCAACCACAAGGCTCCCAAGACAACGCCTTCAAGAAGGGAGCGGCGCTAGCAGCCCCGACGCCGGCCAACAGAGTTAGGGCTTTTGCCCGGGAGGCTTAGGGAAAGGGGAAGTGGGGAGGACTGATACGTCTCCAACGTATCTATAATTTTTTATTGCTCCGTGCTATATTATCTACTGTTTTGGGCAATATTGGGCTTTATTATCCACTTTTATATTATTTTTGAGACTAACCTTTAACCGAAGGCCCAGCCCAGAATTGTTGTTTTTTGCCTATTTCAGTTTTTCGAAGAAAAGGAATATCAAACGGAGTCGAAACGGAATGAAATCAACTAGAGAAATTATTTTTGGAAGAAAAGCTACCGGAAAAGCTTGGAGTGCACGCTGAGTCGGGCTGCCCATTTAGGTGGGGGCGCGCCCACCCCCTAGGGCGCGCCTCGCCGTGGACAGCCCGAGGTCCACCGACGTACTTCTTTCACCCATATATACCCACGCACCTAAAACTTCCAGAGGCGAGAATAGATCGGGAGTTCCGCCGCCGCAAGCCTCTCAGAGCCACCAAAACCAATCGGGACCTGTTCCAAAGACTGCCGAGGGGGGAACCCTCACCGGTGGCCATCTTCATCATCCGGCGCTCTCCATGACGAGGAGGGAGTAGTTCACCCTCGGGCTGAGGATATGTACGGTAGCTATGTGTTTGATCTCTCTCTCGTGTTCTTGATTTGGCACGATCTTGATGTATCGCGAGCTTTGCTATTATAGTTGGATCTTATGTTGCTTCTCCCCCTCTACTCTCTTGTAATGGATTGAGTTTTTCCCTTGAAGTAATCTTATCGGATTGAGTCTTCAATTATTTGAGAACACTTGATGTATGTCTTGCCGTGCGTATCTGTGGTGACAATGGGATATCACGTGATTCACTTGATGTATGTTTTGATGATCAACTTGCGGGTTCCGCCCATGAACCTATGCATAGGGGTTGGCACACGTTTTCGTCGTGATTCTCCGGTAGAAACTTTGGGGCACTCTTTGAGGTTCTATGTGTTGGTTGAATAGATGAATCTGAGATTGTGTGATGCATATCGTATAATCATACCCACGGATACTTGAGGTGACATTGGAGTATCTAGGTGACATTAGGGTTTTGGTTGATTTGTATCTTAAGGTGTTATTCTAGTACGAACTCTAGGGCTGTTAGTGACACTTATAGGAATAGCCCATCGGATTGATTGGAAAGAATAACTTTGAGGTGGTTTCGTACCCTACCATAATCTCTTCGTCTGTTCTCCACTTTTAGTGACTTTGGAGTGACTCTTTGTTGCATGTTGAGGGATAGTTATATGATCCAATTATGTTATTATTGTTGAGAGAACTTGCACTAGTGAAAGTATGAACCCTAGGCCTTGTTTCCTAGCATTGCAATACCGTTTACGCTCACTTTTACCACCTGTTACCTTGCTGTTTTTATATTTTCAGATTACAAAAACCTATATCTACTATCCATATTGCACTTGTATCACCATCTCTTCATTAACTAGTGCACCTATACAATTTACCATTGTATTGGGTGTGTTGGGGACACAAGAGACTCTTTGTTATTTGGTTGTAGGGTTGCTTGAGAGATACCATCTTCATCCTACGCCTCCCACGGATTGATAAACCTTAGGTCATCCACTTGAGGGAAATTTGCTACTGTCCTACAAACCTCTGCACTTGGAGGCCCAACAACGTCTACAAGAAGAAGGTTGCGTAGTAGACATCAACCTCTTTTCTGGCGCCGTTGCCGGAGAGGTTAGTGCTTGAAGGTATATCTTTAGATCTTGCAATCGAATCTTTTGTTTCTTGTTTTATCACTAGTTTAGTTTATAAAAGAAAACTGCCAAAAAATGGAATTGAGTTTGTGTCATACGCTTCATCTTTTTAATATCTTTCGTGAGTATGATGGGAAGGAAAATTGTGCCAAAGTGTTAGAAGAAGAATGCATTAAAATGTTTGGCACTAAATATTTGAATGATGAGCATGATTGCAATGTTGTTAGTATGAACTCCTTGAATATCCATGGTACTAATGATGATTGCACAAGTTATGATGAAAATGTCTCCTATAAACATGTCAATTTTTGTGGAGTGCATTGGGTTTGTAAGTACACACTAAATAGGGAAGATAGATATTGCAAGAGGCATAAGTACTTAGAGACTAAATTGTTGCAAGAAAGGCTAGATGTTTGTGCTGAAGATTTAAATTTTCTTGTCCGTACTTGTGGACTTTGCAATGAAAGTGGTCATTTAGCTATCCGATGCAAATTGTTTCATGATCAAATCGTGTCCAAAAGTTGTGACGAGTTGATTTCCCTTGCACATTATAATGAACTTAGTTTGCTTATGGGCTATGAAGAAATGAAACGTATAACTAACTATCTTCCAGAATTTGCCCGTTATAAACTTCTTGGTTTTGATCTAGAAGAAATTTATGTGTATTGTGCGGTGAATTGCATTGAAAATCCTTATATTGCCAATTACATAAAGAAAAGAAAACAAATAGAGGATGAAGATAATACTAATGAAAGGGGAGAGACTTCCCAATATCCTCCTATTATTTCTTATGATGAATCAGGTAACGAGGAGGAGCCTTCTATTCAACCAATCTCATTAATAAGGAGCTCCAAAAAGAGGATTGAACCCACACATGATGTGGTGAAGAAGAAGAAAATAAAAAGGAAGAGAGGTAAAAAGGTATCTCTCCCATATAATGTTGCTCCTATTATTGTTGTGCCCCATGAAAATGAATCAAAAAATAATTGTGGAAGATGATGCACTTGATGATGATCTCGTTATGCCTATTGCTTGTTGTGATGATTATGATTGGGAAGATAATGATACTCCTTACGATCTTGAAAATATTTTTGGCACTTGCTTGGAAGAATATGATAATTGCTATACTATTGGTGCTATCCATACTATTAATGATGAGAGTGATTATGCTTATGATATGAAAAGGCCCAAGCTTGGGGAAGCTATGTTTAATGAGGATGACATATTTGAGAATATATTTCCTGCAATTAATGCTTGTTCCAAGCTTGGGGATGCTATGTTTAATGAAGATGATATTTTTAGCCTCTCAAGTTTTGATATGCAAAGTTGTTATGGTGATAGCATGCCTTTTACCTATGATGATTATGTTTATGAAAGTGGGTTTGGAAGAGTGTCAACTTTAGGAAGTAGTGATCCCACAATATTGGAGGATGTTGAATCTTATTGTGATAATTATGAAAGTGGATTTGGAGAGGTCATGACTTTATTTAGTGATGTATCCACTATTTTGAAAGTGGATTTGGAGAGGTCATGACTTTATTTAGTGATGTATCCACTATTTCGGAAGAGGTTTCAATTGATTATGATGAGAACAAAGTTGCTACTTATAATGATTATTGTGATAAAACTTATGCTATAAAAAGTAATGATGATTATATTTATAAAACTTGTCATGATTATGATTACCCTTTTTCTGAACATTACTCTTTTAATGCGGAAACAATTTATAGTATTCAAGTCTCTTATGATACACCTACTATTCCGAATGAGAAGAAATTTGCTTATGTGGAGAGTAATAAAATTTATATGCTTGTAGATCATGAAAAAATGCTTTAGGTGCTGGTTATATTGTTGAATTAATTCATGATGCTACTGAAAATTATTATGAGGGAGAAATATATGCTTGTAGGAATTGCAATAATATCAAGTTTCCTCTCTATGTGCTTAAAGTTTTAAAGTTATGCTTGTTTTACCTTCCTATGCTAGTTGATTATTGTTCCCATAAGTTATTTGATCACAAAATCCCTATGCATAGGAAGTGGGTTAGAATTAAATATGCTAGTCATATTCTTCATGATGCTCTCTTTATGTTTCAATTCTTATCTTTTATGTGAGCATCATTGAAATCATCATGCCTAGCTAGGGGCGTTAAACGTTAGCGCTTGTTGGGAGGCGACCCAATTTTATTTTAGTTTCTTGCTTTTTGGTTCTGTTTAATAATAAATAATACATCTAGATTCTTTTTAGATGTGGTTTTATGTTTTAATTAGTGTTTATGCCAAGTAGAACCTTGGGGAAGACTTGAGTGAAGTCTTTATGATCATGCTGTAAAAAAAACAGAAACTTTAGCGCTCACGAGATTAGCCAGAACTTTTTACTGGAGAGTGCTATTTAGTTGATTCTTTTTGCAGATGATTACTAGACAAATTCCTCAGTTCCACCAATTTATTTTAGAATTTTTGGAGTTCCAGAAGTTTGCGTTAGTTACAGATTACTACAGACTGTTCTGTTTTTGACAGATTCTGTTTTTCGTGTGTTGTTTGCTTATTTTGATGACTCTATGGCTAGTAAAACAGTTTATAAACCATAGAGAAGTTGGAATACAGTAGATTTAACATCAATATAAATAAATAATGAGTTCATTACAGTACCTTGAAGTGGTGTTTTGTTTTCTTTCGCTAACGGAGCTCATGAGTTTTCTGTTAAGTTTTGTGTTGTGAAGTTTTCAAGTTTTGGGTAAAGATTCGATGGACTATGGAATAAGGAGTGGCAAGAGCCTAAGATTGGGGATGCCCAAGGCACCCCAAGGTAATATTCAAGGGTAACCAAGCGTCTAAGCTTGGGGATGCCCCGGAAGGCATCCCCTCTTTCGTCTGCTTCCATCGGTAACTTTACTTGGAGCTATATTTTTATTCACCACATGATATGTGTTTTGCTTGGAGCGTCGTTTTATTTTCTTTTGCTTTGCTTGCTGTTGAAATAAAATACCAAGATCTGAAATTCTTATTTGTTAGAGAGTCTTTACATAGCTACATAATTATTTAACTACTTATTGATCTTCACTTATATCTTTCGGAGTAGTTTATCATTTGCTCTAAGTGTTTCACTTACATCTTTTAGAGCACGGTGGTGGATTTGTTTTATAGAAACTATTGGTCTCTCATGCTTCACTTATATTATTTTGCGAGTCTTAAATAGCATGGAAATTTGCTTAAATAATCTTAATATGCTAAGCATAAAAGATTTGTAAGAATTCTTATGAGTGTGTTGAATACTATGAGAAGTTTGATTCTTTATGATTGTTTTGAGATATGAAGATGGTGATATTAGAGTCATGATAGTTGAGTAGTCGTGAATTTGAGAAATACTTGTGTTAAAGTTTGTGATTCCCATAGCATGCACGTATGGTGAACCGTTATGTGATGAAGTCAGAGCATGATTTATTTATTTATTGTCTTCCTTATGAGTTGCGGTCAGGGACGAGCGATGGTCTTTTCCTACCAATCTATCCCCCTAGGAGCATGCGCGTAATGCTTTGCTTTGATAACTTCTAGATTTTTGCAATAAGTATATGAGTTATTTATGACTAATGTTGAGTCCATGGATTATATGCACTTTTTCCATCCTTCCACCATTGCTAGCCTCTCTTATACCGCGCACCTTTCGCCGGTACCATACACCCACCATATACCTTTCTCAAAATAGCCACCATACCTACCTATCATGGCATTTCCATAGCCATTCCGAGATATATTGCCATGAAACTTTCCACCGTTCCGTTTACTATGACACGCTCCATCATTGTCATATTGCTTTGCATGATCATGTAGTCGACATCGTATTTGTGGCAAAGCCACCGTTCATAATTCTTTCATACATGTCACTCTTGATTCATTGCATATCCCAAAGACATCACGGAGGAATTCATATAGAGTCATACTTTGTTCTAGTATCGAGTTGTAATTGTTGAGTTGTAAGAAAATAAAAGTGTGATGATCATCATCATTAGAGCATTGTCCCAGTGAGGAAAGGATGATGGAGACTGTGATTCCCCCATAAGTCGGGATGAGACTCCGGACGAAAAATAAAAAAATAAAAAAAGAGGCCATAAAAAAGAGAAAAGGCCCAAATAAAAAAATAAAAAATAAAAACTGAGAGAAAAAGAGAGAAGGGACAATGTTACTATCCTTTTACCACACTTGTGCTTCAAAGTAGCACCATGATCTTCATGATAGAGAGTCTCCTATGTTGTCACTTTCATATACTAGTGGGAATATTTCATTATAGAAATTGGCTTGTATATTCCAATGATGGGCTTCCTCAAAATGCCCTAGGTCTTCGTGAGCAACCAAGTTGGATGCACACCCACTTAGTTTCTTTTTGAGCTTTCATATACTTATAGCTCTAGTGCATCCGTCTTGGGGCCTGTTCCGGAGCTCCGCCGGAGGGGGCATCCACCACGGAGGGCTTCTACATCATCAATAAAGCCTCTCCAATGAAGTGTGAGTAGTTTACCTCAGATCTTCGGGTCCATAGTTAGTAGCTAGATGGCTTCTTCTCTCTTTTTGGATCTCAATACAATGTTCTCCCCCTCTCTCGTGGAGATCTATTCGATGTAATCTTCTTTTTGCGGTGTGTTTGTTGAGACCGATGAATTGTGGGTTTATGATCCAGCTTATCTATGAATAATATTTGAATCTTCTTTGAATTATTTTATGTATGATTGAGTTATCTTTGCAAGTCTCTTGAATTATCTGTTTGGTTTGGCCAACTAGATTGGTAGTTCTTGCAATGGGAGAAGTGCATGGCTTTGGGTTCAATCTTGCGGTGTCCTTACCCGATGTAAAGGGTTGCAAGGCACGTATTGTATTGTTGCCATCGAGGATAACAAGATGGGGTGTTTATCATATTGCATGAATTTATTCCTCTACATCATGTCATCTTGCTTAAGGCGTTACTCTTTTTAACTTAATACTCTAGATGCATCTTTGGATAGCGGTCGATGAGTGGAGTAATAGTAGTAGATGCAGAATTGTTTGATCTACTTGTCACGGACGTGATGCCTATATACATGATCATACCTAGATATACTCATAACTATGATCAATTTCATCAATTGCTCAACAGTAATTTGTTCACCCACCGTAGAATATTTATGCTCTTGAGAGAAGCCACTAGTGAAACCTATGGCCCCCGGGTCTATTCTCATCATATCAATCTCCATCACTTTTTAATACTTGCTTTGTTTTTACTTTGCCTTTTATTTTACTTTGCATCTATATACCAAAATACCAAAAATATTATCTCTATCAGATCTCACTCTCGTAGGTGACCGTGAAGGGATTGACAACCCCTAATCGCGTTGGTTGCGAGTAGCTATTGTTTTGTGCAGGTACGAGGGACTTGTGCGTGGCCTCCTACTAGATTTATACCTTGGTTCTCAAAAACTGAGGGAAATACTTACGCCATCTTGTGCTGCATCATCCTCTCCTCTTCGGGGAAAACCAACGCAAGCTCAAGACGTAGCAAGAAGGATTTCTGGCGCCGTTGCCGAGGAGCCTACGCAAAAGTCAACCATACCAAGTACCCATCACAATCCCTATCTCTCGCATTACATTATTTGCCATTTGCCTCTCGTTTTCCTCTCCCCCACTTCACCCTTGCCGTTTTATTCGCTCCTCTTCCGTTCGTCTCTTTCGTTTGTTTGTGTTGCCATGTGCCTTCTTTTTGCTTGCATCTCCGCTGGCTAAAAGTTTATGGATCCTCATCCACTTGCTAATCTCTTTAAGAGATCCAATTATGATGAACCTATTGCTAGTGAATTGAGTGCACTAGATTGTCTTTATGAGGTTTTGCCTGAAATTCGTGAATCTAAAAATTGTGATGAAGTACTTTATGAAGCGATTCACGATAGATCTTTGAATAAAAAGCATGATTGCAATGATTTTACTATAAATTATATTGATGTCAATTATGCTAATAATATGCAAAACCCTAAGCTTGGGGATGCTAGTTTTGCTATGTCTATTACTTGTTGCAATGATCATGATTGGGGTGATTCTTCTTATGATCTTGAAAATTTATTTAATCTCCATGATGAATATGAGATTGATAATATTGTTTTCAATAATATTGAAAGTGGGTTTGTAAGAGTGTCAACTTTAGATCCTACATATTTGGATAATATTCAATCTTATGAAATTTTAATAAAAGTGGGTTTGGAGAGGTCATGACTTTAGTTAATGTTAATCCCACTATTTCGGAAGAGTGTCAACTTTGCATGCATGTGGATCATGTTGAGAATATGTGTTGTGATAGCTATATTGTTGAATTTGCTTATGATCCTACATGTAATTATTATGAGAGAGGAAAATATGGTTGTAGAAATTTTCATGTTACTAAATTACCTCTCGTCATGTTGAGATTGATATCGTCTCTTTCTTCTTCCTTGCATATGCTAATTTTTGCTTGCTATGATAATTTGTTTGCTTATAAAATGCCTATGCATAGGAAGTATGTTAGACTTAGGTGTGTTTGTAAGATGTTTTATGATGCTCTCTTTACGCTTCAATTCTTGTCTTTCACGTGAGCATCATTGAAATTTTAATGCCTAGCTAGGGGCGTTAAACGATAGCGCTTGTTGGGAGGCAACCCAATTTTATTTTTTGTTTTTTTGTTTTTGCTCCTGTTTAGGAATAAATAATACATCTAGACTCTGTTTAGATGTGGTTTTATCTTTTAATTAGTGTTTGTGCCAAGTTAAATCTATTGGATCTTCTTGGATGATATTTATTTGATCTTGCTGTAATTTCCAGAAACTTTGTGCTTAGTGACCGAATTGTTAAAAATCACCAGAACGTGATAAAATACTGATTCTAACTGCTGCTGATCAATAAACAAATTGTCTAGGTCTTCTAATTTTGGTAGAATTTTTTGAGTTCTATAAGTTTGAGTTAGTTACAGATTACTACAGACTGTTCTGTTTTTGACAGATTCTGTTTTTCGTGTGTTGTTTGCTTATTTTGATGAATCTATGGCTAGTAAAATAGTTTATGATCCATAGAGAAGTTGAAATACAGTAGGTTTAACACCAATATAAATAAAGAATGAGTTCATTACAGTACCTTAAAGTAGTCTTTTGTTTTCTTTCTCTAACGGAGCTCACGAGATTTCTATTGAGTTTTGTGTTGTGAAGTTTTCAAGTTTTGGGTGAATTCTTTTGATGGATTATGGAACAAAGAGTGGCAAGAGCCTAAGCTTGGGTATGCTCATGGCACCCCCAAGATAATCCAAGGACACCAAAAATTTAAAGCTTGGGGATGCCCCGGAAGGCATCCCCTCTTTCGTCTACTTCCATCGGTAATTTACTTGGAGCTATATTTTTATTCACCACATGATAAGTGTTTTGCTTGGAGCGTCTTGTATTATTTGTGTCTTTGCTTTTTAGTTTACCACAATCATACTTGTTGTACACACCTTTTGAGAGAGCCATACATGAATTGGAATTTGATAGAATGCTCATAGTGCTTCACTTATATTTTTTGAGTTTGATAGTTATGCTCATAGTGCTTCACTTATATCTTTTGAGCTTGATAATTTTTGCTCTAGTGCTTCACTTAGATCATTTAGAGCATGGTGGTGGATTTGTTTTAAAGAAACTATTGATTTCTCATGCTTCACTTAGATTATTTTGAGAGTCATAAATAGCATGGTAATTTGCTTAATGTTAATATACTTGGTATTCAAGATATGTGAAACTTTCTTTTGAGTGTGTTGAATACTAAGAAAAGTTTGATGCTTGATAATTGTTTTGAGATATGGAGGTGGTAATATTAAAGTCATGCTGGTTGGGTGATTATGAATTTAAAGAATGCTTGTGTTGAAGTTAGCAAATCCCGTAGCATGCACGTATGGTTAAAGTTGTGTAACAAATTTTAAACATGAAGTGTACCTGGCTTGTGCATCCTTATGAGTGGCGGTCGGGGACGAGCGATGGTCTTTTCCTACCAGTCTATCCCCCTAGGAGCATGCGCGTAGTACTTGATTTTTGACGACTTCTAAATTTTTGCAATAAGTATATGAGTTCTTTTGACTAATGTTGAGTCCATGGATTATACGCACTTTTACCTTTCCGCCATTGCTAGCCTCTTCTGCACCGTGCATTGCCCTTTCTCACATTGAGAGTTGGTGCAAACTTAGCGGTGCATCCAAACCCCGTGATATGATACGCTCTATCACACATAAACCTCCTTATATCTTCCTCAAAACAGCCACCATACCTACCTATTATGGCATTTCCATAGCCATTCCGAGATATATTGCCATGCAACTTTCCACCGTTTTGTTCATCATCATCATGAAATACCTTACTTTTGTCATATTGCCATTGCATGATCATGTAGTTGACATTGTATTTGTGGCAAAGCCACCATGCATTATTTTCATACATGTCACTCTTGATTCATCGCACCATCCCGGTACACCGCCTGAGGCATTCATTTAGAGTCATATCTTGTTCTAGTTTTGAGTTGTAATCCTTATGTTGTAATCAATAGAAGTGTGATGATCATCATTATTAGAGCATTGCCCAAAAAAAGGCCAAAAAAAGAGAAAGGCCCAAAAAAAGAAAATAAATAAAAAGGGCAATGTTACTATCTCTTTTTCTACACTTGTGCTTCAAAGTAGCACCTTGTTCTTCATGTAGAGAGTCTCATATATTGTGCTTCAAAGTAGCACCATGTTTTTCATATAGTGAGTCTCATAAGTTGTCTTTTTCATACTAGTGGGGATTTTTCATTATAGAACTTGGCTTGTATATTCCTACAATGGGCTTACTCAAATGCCCTAGGTCTTCATGAGCAAGCAAGTTGGATGCACACCCACTAGTTTTATTTTGTTGAGCATTCATAGCTCTAGTGCATCCGTTGCATGGCAATCCCTACTCCTCATGTTGACATCAATTGATGGGCATCTCCATAGCCCGTTGATTATCCTCATCAACGTGAGACTTTCTCCTTTTTTGTCTTCTCCACACAATCCCCATCATCATATTCTATTCGACCCATAGTGATATATCCATGGCTCACGCTCATGTATTGCGTGAAGGTTGAAAAAGTTTGAGATTATTTAAGTATGAAACAATTGCTTGGCTTGTCATCGGGGGTATAGAAGTTGGGAACATCTTTGTGTGACGAAAATGAAGCATAGCCTAACTATATGATTTTGTAGGGATGAACTTTCTTTTGCCATGCTATTTTGAGAAGACATGATTACTTTGATTAGTGTGCTTGAAGTATTACTATTTCTTTTATCAATATGAACTTTTATTTTGTATTCATTCGGATCTGAATATTCATATCACAATTAAGAAGATTTACATTGAAATTATGCCAAAGTGCCACTCCGCATCAAATTTTTTTTTTATCATTTACCTACTCATGGACGAGCAGGAATTAAGCTTGGGGATGCCTGACACGTCTCCAACATATCTATAATTTTTGATTGCTCCATGCTACTTAATCTACTGTTTTGGACCATATTGGGCTTTATTTTTCACTTTTATATTATTTTTGAGACTAACCTATTAACCGGAGGGCCAGCCCAGAATTGCTGTTTTTTTGCCTTTTTCAGTGTTTCGAAGAAACAGAATATCAAACGGAGTCCAAACGGAATTAAACCTTCGGGAACGTGATTTTCTCACCGAACGTGATCCAAAAGACTTGGACCCTACGCCAAGGAACAATGGAGGCGATCACGAGGGTGGGGGGCGCCCCCCCCCCTAGGGCGCGCCCCCTGCCTTGCGGGCCCCCTGTTGCTCCACCGACGTACTCCTTCCTCCTATATATACCTACGTACCCCCAAACGAACAGAACAGGAGCCAAAAACCTAATTCCACCGCCGCAACTTGCTGTATCCACGAGATCCCGTCTTGGGGCCTGTTAGGAGCTCACGAGGGGGCATCCACCATGGAGGGCTTCTACATCATCATCAAAGCCTCTCCGATGAAGTGTGAGTAGTTTACCTCAGACCTTCGGGTCCTTAGTTAGTAGCTAGATGGCTTCTTCTCTCTTTTTGGATCTCAATACAATGTTCTCCCCCTCTCTCGTGGAGATCTATTCGATGTAATCTTCTTTTTGCGGTGTGTTTGTTGAGACCGATGAATTGTGGGTTTATGATCCAGCTTATCTATGAATAATATTTGAATCTTCTCTGAATTCTTTTATGTATGATTGAGTTATCTTTGCAAGTCTCTTGAATTATCCGCTTTGATTTGGCCAACTAGATTGGTAGTTCTTGCAATGGGAGAAGTGCATGGCTTTGGGTTCAATCTTGCGGTGTCCTTACCCAAAGGATGTAAAGGGTTGCAAGGCACGTATTGTATTGTTGCCATCGAGGATAACAAGATGGGGTGTTTATCATATTGCATGAATTTATTCCTCTACATCATGTCATCTTGCTTAAGGCGTTACTGCTTTTTAACTTAATACTCTAGATGCATGCTGGATAGCGGTCGATGAGTGTAGTAATAATAGTAGATGCAGAATCGTTTCGGTCTACTTGTCTCAGACGTGATGCCTATATACATGATCATACCTAGATATACTCATAACTATGCTCAATTCTGTCAATTGCTCAACAGTAATTTGTTCACCCACCGTAGAATATTTATGCTCTTGAGAGAAGCCACTAGTGAAACCTATGGCCCCCGGGTCTATTCTCATCATATCAATCTCCATCACTTTTTAATACTTGCTTTGTTTTTACTTTGCCTTTTATTTTACTTTGCATCTATATACCAAAATATCAAAAATATTATCTCTACCAGATCTCACTCTCGTAGGTGACCGTGAAGGGATTGACAACCCCTAATCGCGTTGGTTGCGAGTAGCTATCGTTTTGTGCAGGTACGAGGGACTTGTGTGTGGCCTCCTACTGGATTGATACCTTGGTTCTCAAAAACTGAGGGAAATACTTATGCTACTGTGCTGCATCATCCTCTCCTCTTCGGGGAAAACCAACGCAAGCTCAAGACGTAGCAGAAGACATGATTGCTTTGTTATTATGCTTGAAGTATTATTATTTTTATGTCAATATGAACTTTTGTCTTGAATCTTTCAGATCTGAATATTCATACCACAATTAAGAAGAGTTACATTGAAATTATGCCAAGTAGCACTCCGCATCAAAAATTATCTTTTATCATTTACCTACTCGAGGACGAAAGGGAATTAAGCACAGGGATGCATGATACTTCTCCAACGTATCTATAATTTTTTATAGCTCCATGCTATATTATCTACTGTTTTTGGCAATATTGGGCTTTATTATCCACTTTTATATTATTTTTGGGACTAACCTATTAATCGAAGGCCCAGCCCAGAATTGTTGTTTTTTGCCTATTTCAGTGTTTCGAAGAAAAGGAATATCAAACGGAGTCGAAACGGAATGAAATCAACTAGAGAAGTTATTTTTGTAAGGAAAGCTACTGGAAAAGCTTGGAGTGCACGCCAGGGGAGTCCCGGGCTTTCCACGAGGGTGGGGGGCGCGCCCACCCCCCTAGGGCGCGCCCCCCTGCCTCATGGACAGCCCGGAGGTCCACCGACGTACTTCTTTCACCCATATATACCCACGTACCCTAAAACTTCCAGAGACGAGAATAGATCGGGAGTTCCGCCGCCGCAAGCCTCTGTAGCCACCAAAAACCAATCGGGACCCTGTTCCAGCACTCACGGAGGGGGGAACCCTCACCGTGGTCATCTTCATCATCCCGACGCTCTCCATGACGAGGAGGGAGTAGTTCACCCTCGGGGCTGAGGGTATGTACCAGTAGATATGTGTTTGATCTCTCTCTCTCTCTCTCTCTCTCTCTCTCTCTCTCTCGTGTTCTTGATTTGGCACGATCTTGATGTATCACGAGCTTTGCTATTATAGTTGGATCTTATGTTGCTTCTCCCCCTCTACTCTCTTGTAATGGATTGAGTTTTCCCCTTGAAGTAATCTTATCGGATTGAGTCTTTAATTATTTGAGAACACTTGATATATGTCTTGCCGTGCGTATCTGTGGTGACAATGGGATATCACGTGATTCACTTGATGTATGTTTTGGTGATCAACTTGTGGGTTCCGCCCATGAACCTATGCATAGGGGTTGGCACACGTTTTCGTCGTGATTCTCCGGTAGATACTTTGGGGCACTCTTTGAGGTTCTATGTGTTGGTTGAATAGATGAATCTGAGAATGTGTGATGCATATCGTATAATCATACCCACGGATACTTGAGGTGACATTGGAGTATCTAGGTGACATTAGGGTTTTGGTTGATTTGTATCTTAAGGTGTTATTCTAGTACGAACTCTAGGGCTGTTGGTGACACTTATAGGAATAGCCCATCGGATTGATTGGAAAGAATAACTTTGAGGTGGTTTCGTACCCTACCATAATCTCTTCGTTTGTTCTCCACTTTTAGTGACTTCGGAGTGACTCTTTGTTGCATGTTGAGGGATAGTTATATGATCCAATTATGTTATTATTGTTGAGAGAACTTGCACTAGTGAAAGTATGAACCCTAGGCCTTGTTTTCTAGCATTGCAATACCGTTCACGCTCACTTTTACCACTTGTTACCTTGCTGTTTTTATATTTTCAGATTACAAAAACCTATATCTACTATCCATATTGCACTTGTATCACCATCTCTTCGAACTAGTGCACCTATACAATTTACCATTGTATTGGGTGTGTTGGGGACACAAGAGACTCTTTGTTATTTGGTTGCAGGGTTGCTTGAGAGAGACCATCTTCATCCTACGCCTTCTACGGATTGATAAACCTTAGGTCATCCACTTGAGGGAAATTTGCTACTGTCCTACAAACCTCTGCACTTGAAGGTCCAACAACGTCTACAAAAAGAAGATTGCATAGTAGACATCAAGGACGAACAGTCCACACCGACGCCTCCAAGGAGGGGAACGACGCCCTCGGGCGTCGCCATCTATCGACGCGGCCAAGGCCGCGTGGATTTCGCCTGACCGCCCCCATGCCACCAGGTGCACCCTCCTGACCATGGACCGACGACCAAGGGAGCACGGCCCGGCCAGAAGGACCCGCACGCCAAACAGGGGAGGGTGGAGGCGCCAGATCTCGCACCGCCAGCCACCGGAGCAACCACCAGCCACCCACCTCCACCACCAAGATCCCGCCGCCCACGCGACCAGGGACCCCAGATCCACCGTCCACACCGCCGGTCGCCGCAGATCCGGTGATGCCTCACCAGGGGAGCCGCCGCTCCAGATCCATGGCTCCCCGCGCGAGGGCAGGACCGCCAAACGCCCTGCCGCCACCATCCTTGGCAGCGCCCCTGGCTTGCCCGACGGCTGCCTCAGGCGGCGACGAGGGAGGGAGGATGGGCAAGGGTCACCCGGCGGCGCCAAGGGTTGTCGCCCCTCGAGTCGCCCAAGCAAGACGACACGGGGGTGGGTGGGTCTCAAGAGGCTTGTTACTCGTGAAGTTGATAAATGCCACTCGGAATCTGGCAATTCCGAAATATATCACTACAATTTCCAAAATTCAAAATTTGTAGAGATGGAGGAGATATGAATTTAGGGGCTCTAACTCCAACTCGTACGCGACCTAGCCAGCCGCCGCCTCCCAAAAGCTAGGGTTCTCTACCTCCCATTGGCGCTTAGGCCCATGGAGGCGGAGTGGATCTTGGCCCTTGCCGGTGGGAGAGCTCCGTTTTTATATCTTTTTTCAAGCTTTATTATGTTTTGTGTCCTGCTCAGGAAGACGAGATGGCGGCGGCTCCCAGAAGACGGAATAAAGGCCTCACCGTCTAGCCCCCGTTCCGGTGATGCCTCTAGCATCATCGGTGGGCACGTGGAGGTGTGTCTTCGGCGGATCTGTCTTTGGTGGATTTGCTCGGATCTATTCATTGTTCGTGTGTCTTCAGGTTGGATCCTTCTGATCTACGTTCTTCATCCGCGACGGTTGTTGTTCTGGTGCGTTGGTTTTATGGGGCCTTAGCACGACGAGTTCCCGACTGTCTCCTACAACAAGGTTTTCCCTGCTCCGGCGAGGGAGAGGCGATGATAGCGGCGCGCCTTCGGCTCGCTTCATTATTTGTAGTCGTCGTTAGGTGATCTACGGATTTGGATGTAATTTTTATTATTTCTAGTATAGTATTCGTTGTACTACCATGATTGAAGATGAATAGATAGGAAGGTTTTCCGATTTTTTTTTTCTCCAAACTTCAAAAAATGCCATTTTCAGTGGCATTTTTCAAAGTCTGTAGTGGTGTTTTTTAAAGTTTACAAAATTTGCAGTGGCATTGTTCAAAGTTTGGAAATTGCAGTGGTGTTTCTTGGAAACGCCAGAATTCGAATGGCATTTATCCAATTAACGCTGATGTTGATGTAGTGACAGCCGTTTTGCTGTTCGTTTGCAGCCTCGCAGCGCAGCTCTGTCTATCAGTGATCATGGGTGGTTGCGGCTTGAAAGCTGTCGTCCATTCATGAATGCAGAGAGATCAGTGCTACTCCAGAGTCCAGAGCGATTTTGCCAAAGATTGCTCCTTCCTCTCGGTCTGAAAGAAGATGATTAACCTTGTTGAACTGGACCAGAGCTCGAGTACCAAGCTGATTGATTAAATCATGTCAGCTGGTCGTGCCTCCTGCAATCACAAGCTCTTCATTTGCTTAGCACGTACTGTATGTCTGCACGCACGAGAGTGTCTACGTTGCTATAAAAAGTGACGCTCCTCCAATCAACCCCCCTCCCTCGCTCGGCACCGACGCGCACCACGGTCCCTGTCCGTCACGTTCGGCCCCGCTCACTCCCCAGTGATCCCACTCCCACCACGGAATGCCACCTCCCACTCCAAGAACCAAGCGACTGGAAGCGGCCAAGCTTCTCCTCCTCGCCACCACCCTCCTCCTGCTCCTCACACTCCTCTTCGCCCAGAGCGCGTTGGCCGCCGACGCCGCCGGCCAGCATCACCACGCGCGCGCACTCCTCGACGCCAATGCGGACGCCGACGCCGTGGACCGGCATTGCGCGGGCATGCTGCACCGGGACGTGTGCGTGTCGACGCTGGCGGGCATCCAGGGGCTCGCGCGGAAGCCGCTCGGGGAGGTGATCTCCAAGGTGGTGGACCGCGCGGCGTCGGCGGTGCGCGCGGCCGCGTCCAACTGCACGTCCTACCTCTCCCGACCGCACCGGCTGCGCCTGCGCGACCGCCTCGCGCTCTCCGACTGCCAGGAGCTGTTCGGCCACACGCTGAGCCAGCTCGGCACGGCGGCGGCCGAGCTCTCGGCCGGCAACCGCAGCGCGGAGGACTCCATCGCGGGCGTGCAGACGGTGCTGTCGGCGGCCATGACCAACCAGTACACCTGCCTGGAGGGGTTCGCGGGGCCGTCGGCGTCGGAGGACGGCCGCGTGCGGCCCTTCATCCAGGGCCGCATCTACCACGTGGCCCACCTCGTGTCCAACTCGCTCGCCATGGTCCGCCGCCTCCCGCAGCGCCGCCGCGGGCGCGCCCTCCGCGCGAGGACCGCAGGCGCGGAGGCGTTTGAGGGTACGGGCCGGTGCGGCGCGGGTTCCCGACGTGGGTGGCGGCGGCGGACCGGAGGCGGCTGCTGCAGCAGCAGGGCCAGGGCGTCGGCGTGCCGGACCTGGTGGTGGCCAAGGACGGAGCGGCAACTTCACGACGGTGGGGAGGCGGTGGCGGCGGCGCCCAACAACAGCGATACGCGGTACGTGATCCACATCAAGGCCGGGGGATACTTCGAGAACGTGGAGGTCGGGGCCGAGAAGACCAACATCATGCTCGTCGGCGACGGCATGTGGAGGACCGTCATCAAGGCCAGCCGCAACGTCGTCGACAACTACACCACCTTCCGCTCCGCCACGCTAGGTATGTGATGTGAGTCCACGCCCGTGCAGACACGGTAAAATTACTACTGCATAGCCCCGTGATAAACACGAACAGCGGCGCTGCACGATCGGTCGCGCACTGTTCGGCACGAACCGATGTCGGCATGCCGACGCCGGCATCGGCATGGCCGGCCGGACGGGTGAGTGACGCCGTACTGACACATCGTGGGAATGCAAGTGCACGCGCGGCTTGGTCGTTTGCGTGGGATGCGGCTCGTGACCGAGCGTCCGTCCGCGGTACATTGATCACGAGTGGCATCGGTCAGGTAACAACGGGGAACAGGCGCTGCTTCCATTGCTTCTTCTAGGAGAGACTAGGACTAGCACTCTACCAGTAGGGAGTAGCGTAGCGTACTAGGTGCAGGGACTGGACCACGTCGTGACTGGTTGGACAAATAGTTACAGACAAATACGCATTTGGATTGTATTATAACAGTTCATCACGAGCTCACGTGCACTCTCTTTCTCTGAAAATACTTGTCGAATGTACTATTATAGATATAACAATTCTTATCCATTTTTGTGACAAGTAATTTCGGACGAAGGAGTACAAATGATGCACTTACACACTCGATCGGCCGGTCGAAGGGCTGACGGTTCGGATATTGTCTGCAATGCAGACTCGAGTCATTGCTTATTGGCATTTGGAGTTGTGGAGCACGGGAGTTAGTTACCATGGGTAGGCTTGGTAGGTGAGGGCGCCGTGAGCTAGCTAGCCATGGACGAGCACGGCAAACCTACTACACTGATACTACGCGAGCTAGCTCTGCCCGTTTTGTAGACTTGGAAGTGCGACGTCAGGATGAGGTTGACGGTAGCAGGAACCGATCCTGCGATCTGACCGCATTCAACAGCCACTAGTCCACTACTGTACTACGTACAAAGGGAGGCCAAGTGTAGCACAATGGAGCACCTTCTTTGGGCGCTTCGATCTCCTTTTCCACTTCTCATCTCTTCTCTTTTGCGCTGAGTGGATGTGAACCAACTGATGTCTACTAGCTCCGATCGATCGAGCTGGTCCCCCTACGATCGGAGTAGGGATGGCCGATGGCCCAGCCTCGATCTTCTGCAGGCACCGACACATAGATTCATCTCAGTACTGTAGGTTGCCAAACAGTTTGCACTCGTCCAGTGGAGGGCAGCACCTAGCACATACATGCACGCCTTTCACAACAGAAAGAAAGTCGTTCTCGTTGGCAATACTCATGTTCAAGCAAGAGGAGCGATCTAGTTATAGTTAGGCTCTCCCCTGATGCCACCTTAAGCCAAGGAACAAGAGCAAGCCGACGCCGGTCGTGACGATCATTCGAGTCGGGCTAGACCGATATGCATGGCCTATCCGGCCAGCTGGACGCGGCCTCGTCCACCACGCCGGTACGCACTTTCCGGCTTTGTCCGGTTGCCCCATCGGTACAAAACACACGCATTTTTAGTTAGGACAGAACATGCATTGCATGCGCGCCTCAAGATAGATAGGGGACGGGTGTGACGGGTGTGGTGCAGGGAGGGCCCTCCACTCCGATGATCCTGGCCACAGCGGAGCCTTGATTAACTCCGTCGCCGAATGTGGCGCGCGGTGTGGTTGACACGGCGCTGTCGTCGTCCACGGTGTCGGTGCGAATCATGCGATGAGACGACGCATCGCCACCTGCAAGACCGGTACCCTCACGTGCGTCTGTTCCTCGCATTCATTCATGATTCATCCATGAGCCTGGACTGTGGCCACCCGCGTTCGGCTGCACGACACGGAGCCGCAGACCACACACGACACGACCTGTGCCACACAAGTGTGGCAACCGGCAGTAAGTACGGGACGCGTTCACGTGCAGCAAGAGCCATAGATAGAATCTATCTACTGCTCGCCTGAATGTAATGAGGAACCAGAGCTCATAAAGTTTCAGTTTTGGTAGGTCGATGGATGGATGGATGTCTCTATACGTAGCTGACCGACATCTGCTAATTTAATTTCGCAGCGGTGATCGGGACGGGGTTCCTGGCGCGGGACCTGACGGTGGAGAACGCGGCGGGGCCAGCCAAGCACCAGGCGGTGGCGCTGCGGGTGAACGCCGACCTGTCGGCCTTCTACCGCTGCAGCTTCGCGGGGTACCAGGACACGCTCTACGCGCACTCGCTCCGCCAGTTCTACCGCGACTGCGATGTCTACGGCACCGTCGACTTCGTCTTCGGCGACGCCGCTGTCGTGCTCCAGAACTGCAATCTCTACGCGCGCCGCCCGAACCCCGGCCAGAAGAACGTCTTCACCGCGCAGGGCCGCGAGGACCCCAACCAGAACACCGGCATCGCCGTGCAGGGCTGCAAGGTCGCCGCCGCCGCAGACCTCGTCCCGGTGTTGTCGAACTTCTCGTCCTACCTCGGACGGCCGTGGAAGACCTACTCCCGGACGGTGTTCATGCAGTCCAAGATGGAGAGCCTGGTGCACCCGCGCGGGTGGCTCGAGTGGAACGGCAGCTTCGCGCTCGACACGCTATACTATGCCGAGTACATGAACCGGGGGCCCGGCGCCAACACGTCGGCGAGGGTGGCCTGGCCGGGCTACCGGGTGATCACCACCGTCGCCGACGCCGGCAACTTCACCGCGCAGACGTTCATCCAGGGCGACCTCTGGCTCAACTCCACCTCCTTCCCCTACTCGCTGGGCCTCGGATAGAATAGAGATGAGTGGGTTTTTGAATGACAAAATAAGGGGTGGTTCATCTCAGGTTTAGTCAGGAAAGGGGTTATACTAGGCTCTCGTTTCTTCCCGTTCGTCTCTGCTGTATACACTGAAGAAAAACTGTTAGTGCCAGCCCATGTTCAGATCTGCAATGCCCATTGGTAGTGTATAACTATTGTTCAGATCTGTAATAGTCACTGGTACTCATGTAACTGTGCTGGTAGGGTTGGACTCTTTACAACAGAGGACGAAAATTAAAGATGTGTCATGGTTCTAGTGGACAAATGACAAGGGAATCGACAAGGCAAACAGGGAGTGTACATGGAGGAATCTAACGCCACTTATTCACCATTCTATCTACCCGTGACTCTGATGATGTCCTTAACTGACCTTCTCCAGAAGTTTGCCGTCCCCCTTTTTATTCAATATATGGTCCTGATCTTACAGCCTCGACCTTTGCAGCTCCAGCTTCGCGATCGTGCCGAGATGGACTTCATCAGGGCCGTCGGCGAGCCGCAGTGTCCTAGCGGTTGCCCATAGATGGGACAGGACCGTGTCGGATGAGACCCCTGCAGCGCCGTGGACTTGTATTGCCATGTCAAGCACTTTCAGGGCCATATTTGGAGCCGCCACCTACACAGAGGCCAAATTCACTGAATTTTTGTTGCTACAATTCGTTGCAAATGAAGGTGCTAAAATGCTGGAACTTTACCTTGGCCATTGCAAGGATCCCACGGGCCTTCTTGTTCCCATGCCGGTCGAGCTGATCGGCTGCTTCAAGCACCAGAAGCCTAGTTTGCTCCAGTTCTATCCGACACTGGAGTCCACATTCATGTTAGAGCTAGATATACATCATTGCTAAAATGCTTCAAAGAAACAAATGGATGAACAGTTCAATCTGAGAAGCTGAGTGGGGATGTTTATTTGTATGGTCTCTGGACGATTAACATCATAACTCCCTGGGAAACCAAAAAGAACAAAATGATATCTAACTAATGTGGTTTTTGACGTCTGAACGGAAACACCTTTTTTTTGCTTTATTCAAGGTTTTGTAAATAAACCATGTAAACAGTTTATTGGATCATGCAAGCAATCAAAGAGGTTATACCTTTGCCAGGTCTGACTGAAAGGAACCATGCTGTGCAATCTTCTTTCCAAAAGCGGTCCTACTTAAGGCCCTCTCAACCATCATATTCATGCCACGTTCAGCTGCTCCTATTAGTCGCATGCAATGATGCAATCTTCCAGGACCTAGTCTTCCCTGCAGGGCAAGATAAATATGACACAGAAAGTACAGGTTGGGAATGATCAATAGTAGTATCAGAACAGTTCTGCTTACTTGAGCAATCTCGAAACCACGTCCTTCTCCGAGGAGGATATTTGTGACAGGAACACGCACGTTATCAAAAGTAATCTCTGCATGTCCATGCGGTGCATCATCAAACCCAAAGACTAACAATGGTCTCTTTATCTGCACTCCAGGAGTGTTGATATCCACTAAGATCATCGACTGCTGTTTATGTCTAGGTGCAGAGAAATCTGTTTTTCCCTGCATGAAATAAACACCGTTTAACATTACAAGAAACATATACATCACCCACAGCACTGCTCTCATGGATAGATGTTATAGTTACCATTAATATCAGGATTTTGCACCTCGGGTCCATAGCCCCACTGGTCCACCATTTCCTGCCATTTATCACATAGAAATCTCCCTGCCTGTCGAGGGAACAATATTAAAGTAATCAGCAATGCAGAAAGCTCAAAGTAAAGAAAATGATGAATTTTTTATAAACTATCAAAAGAGGAGGGGCAGGAAATGTATGCCATGAGGATATAATTGATTTCCTGTTAATACACAAGAATTTGGAGGTCTCCACTAGCATACTATAATTATGCTGTTAAACTGAAAATAGTTTTCAGATGAGAAAAATAGACAAAAGAAATGCTGACATCTGTAGGAACTAGGACTGGCTAAACATAACTATATGATGGCCCATAACAAGGTAATAGCTTTTCAACTAAAGAGAGGCAGAGAGGCAGTAGTAAGCACATGTGACAAGATTCAACAACCTAAAGCAGCAACTATAACATGCTTGTTGCCCACACATATTTTATTTGTATTATTACCTGGATATTGCACATTCTATATTTGTTGCATCTGAAGATGCAACTTGTGGTTCTGTCATTGCAAATCCAGAACGAATTTTCCCTTCCAGTAGAGGAACAAGCCACTGCTTCTGTTGCTCCTTAGTCCCATATCTCAACAGGACCTACAATGCGATTTTCATATCATAAAAAATTGTCAGATACAAAATTACTAGCACCAATCATAACAAAGCATTCACAGTTGAGATATATTTTAAGATACTTGTAAAAATTATTGGCATGCTAAAGATGGCACATTTCCAAGGAGAAACATAAAGATGGCATCATTCATCGATAATTTGCAGATTTTATACAGATATATATTTTCAAAACAAGTAATTTCTCAAAATATGCTTGGCTATTGGGGTAAGATGCAGTGACAGCCTTTGAGAATCATGCCTATAAATTAACATTATGAGAAGCCCTACCTCCATATTACCCGTATCAGGTGCACCACAGTTAAATATTTGTGGAGCCCAAACTGAACGGCCCATAATCTCACATAAATATCCATACTCAAGATTTGTGAGACCAGCACCTAGCAAAAGATCATTTGAACTTCCAGCAGAAACATGAGATTGGTCCTCAAGTAGTAGCTTTCTTGCTCTAGCTGCACTGTCAAGCTGCAGATTAACCATTTTAATCAGCACAGAAGTCCGCATAATATAGAAGTGCCCTTCATTACTATAAGAAATAAAGTTCTTAATTTTCTGGATCAGGTAAATATGAAAGGCGTGAAAAGAAAATAGTGAGTACCGGAATAAATAAGTTCCACAATCCCTCCTCTTTTGCTAATGCTTTCAAATTTTCTTCTTCGGGGTGGATTGTCCACCGTGAGGTTGATTGTGCATGTTTGTATAACTCATCCTCCTTGGGATATATATGGTCTTTCATGAACTTCATTATTTTTTGCCGTAGCTGCATAACCTTTTCGCTAGGAACAAATTTTCCTTGACCATTTGTCAAAGTTGAATCTTCCTGCTCTACATGGAAACCTTGCCGGGGAGCCTTCGAGACATGCATACCTGTTAAATGCGAACGCTTAGTTAACAACATTTGAGTGCATTAGACTTTACAAGAATGATGATTGCTCTTAAAAGGCGAATAAAGGATCATAACCACATTTTCCATGTCTATGTGAAGCAGTTTATTTGGAAACAGGAACAAGGTTTAAGAAAACGAAAAGATCTTGCCCACAAAGCGCACTCAAACAGGTGGCAGGAAATTGTTAAGACGAGGCCGTGAAATATAATTACCTGTAGCAGGGTGTGCTCGCAGGACATTTTCTCTATTAATGTAATCCCAGGCACAGTCAACCATAACATTGGCAGCCTTGCCGGCAAATCTAGCACGCTCACCACCTGAAGCATTACCCTGTGTGCCAGCTAAAATAAATTAGAATATATAAACAGGCACAGATTTCATGAGTTAAAAACTAGTACCATAGTCCATCTGTGGTATACTCCTGCATAGATAGATGCCCCTCGAAACAGTGAAAAGGCAATGTAGAACTTCCAATTTGCTGCAGGCCAAGGTCGTGCCTGAGGGAAATTTAAAAGAAGAAAGTGAATGATAAAAACCAGTGAATAAGATTGGCGTTTTATCCAGCCAGCATGAAAAAAGAAGCAACATGATGCTTACAGACATAGAGCAGTACACAGCTAGGTACTCTTCCAGTTGAGGAATGCCATCTGGAATGCCAGAATGTTCAAATCCTCCATACGAACTATTTTCACTGAGTGTTGCATCAATAATATATGGCTGCAAAGATAAATAATAAACAAAGTAAAACATACAAAATCACATGACCTAAATGCTAAGCAAACACGTACAGGAATTTCTATTTTTGGTGAACACATGGTACCGGTACAAATAATGATGAGCAAATAGGACACAAACTTTTCTTCAGAATTACCTAGAAAAAACTTCTCAGACTTAACACATAAAGTTCAGGTATGACCTATTGACCTTTGACCTATGTTGATGATCATGACTATCACACAACTCAATTAAAACAGAACATGTCCAGAACTCAAGGAAAATAAGCTTGCTGAAAACAAAATATGATATTATGAAATATTCATATCAAAGTGACCTCAAGATATCAAGAGTATATTCATCCTACATTTATTATAGAACTTCAGTCAAAGGTATAGTAGGGCAATTCCCTACAGTTCTTATTTCAAGACAGCTTCAGCTAAATCATAGTGAGCAAAGTGATATTATGCCCAATGCATACAGTCACCTAAGCTATAAAATCACATCAGAAGAGCTATAACTGTTTTTAGAGAACATGCAAATAGCACAAGAAAACGTGTCATAAATAGGTGAATAATTCCTAACAATATTATGTATAAGAAGGTATTTCACATTTTCCCTAACAGAGTTTCATATTTCATACCATACAGCTGTAAGCAACATCACACATTTGATTCCCCAAAGTAGATAATTCCCAATCAAGTACACCTATCACTCGATCCTGTAGAGAAACAGAAACGATATTTTAAAATCAATGAAACAGAAGCAATAATCATATGAAATATTTAAATAGTGTTAAATTGTTAGGAGATTGCATAAATACCTCAGTTGGGTGAAAAACAAGGTTATCAACACGATAATCACCATGAACAAGGCCAGTTCCCAATCCTGTCGATGAATCTTCTTCTGGTATATTTTCTTTCAACCAACCAATCAGATCAAGCATCTTCTGATAACGCGCAGGCTTCCCTTCACCGGTTGAATGAAGATATTGTTTTCCCCATCTTTCTACCTACCCAGTAAACAGTAAGCATCTTTAGAAACAAATGGAATATCACATTCACTGGTATCATTATTCATAACAGAGTTCTTAATCAAGTGCCAAAGTGCAAAAAAGAAAGACAAGTTAATCAAACTGATTAAGAACTCTATAAGCAAATCGGAAGTGTTTCCGAGTATCATTGCTTTGCTTCGCTGTTGATAGTAACTAATCACAGACCCTCTGGAGGCATATCAAAGGCTTGTTGGTGTTTCATTCATTTATCCTCACAAAACCAGATATTAGATGCACATATAATGTGTTAAGTTGATATATGCATGATCCTAGAGCTTCCTACCAGATGATGAGGTGCTTGAAGAGTAGCCCTGTGAAAGCCAAAAGAGCCAACTATTGCGTGGCTGTACCAAGCAGGTTGAATTTGATAGGTTATTTGTCAATGAGAAGCTGGACAGCAACATGCTGAAGTTTGAGCATGTCAAGTCCAGTGATCAGTGGCTTACGGTTTCACTAAGCGGATAGATCCCAGTGAGGATAAATGTGTAATTATCTCCATGTTCATCTGTTTTTCCTCTACGGGACAATAAATAAATGTTCCATGCAAGCCAATGCATAAGGGCATTGATAAACGTTTGAAAGTGCATTAATTAGCTCTTTTTATGAAGGACAAACTAGAGATGAAATGGCTAAAGTTACATTAGAAGTATAGAGAAAAGATAAGTATTTTCACAAACAATTGAGAGGTTAAAATGACATATTTCTAAACAGAAGGGGTAATAAGTGTTTGAGCGGTGGTCCCATGATGATATGTATTGGAGTCTAGTTGTAATCACAGAAACGTAAATAAAGAGTGTCGGGTCATGAAGGACAATACATATTATGCCCCTAGTTTTCTGTACAATAAGAGGTAGATTGACCTAAAAGCAACACCAAAGTAGTTTATATCGCCCCAAGAGGCATAGTTCATCCCTCAAAATTAAGCAACACGTGAGACTTGTACTTGGTGTGAGAGTACAAAAGCTTTTACTCCCAGCATTGTACCCTAGGAGAGTTCTCTTATGCAACTCAATGATAATGGAAATAAATTTGATTTACTTTTGTCCTCAGAAAACAGTCAGGGGAGGGAGGTAAATACTCCATAACACTTACTTGTCTTTTGCAATAATTGTCTCTTCTTCCATACTTATGCAATCCAACTGCAGTCGTATCAATTTTGTGTACAGCAGCCAAAGTTTTGCAGCAGCCAAGTATATGTTCCTCCGTTTATCAGGGGTTATTCCTCATGCGTAAGAAATGGGTACAAGAGATCAGAAAACTACCATGAATATAATCATTGCCAATTTCACACATTCATTTCCTTAAACTGGAATTTGGGAAATCTGATCCCAGCTCTCTAAATGCCGTACAGGAGTGAGGGGTTTGGAAAGTGTCACTGCCTTACAGTTTGTGTTTAATACAAGTCTTGTAGGTTCAAACCAATGCTAAGGTTTCTAGTTGTCGATGTGATTTTAAGACTGCTCTCTGTGTGTTCCCATACATTGGATACGAGCACAATAACACTGTATTTGTGCTACAACTACTACTACCATTACCATAAGCTAGGTAAATGTCTGGTGATGGGCAAATACTGTCCAAACCCCTCATGGAAACATTACCCACCACTAACAAGTAAACTAACAGGTTGATGAACTGGTCAATAAATATTACGAATCGGTAACAACAAGAACAGTCAGTAAGAAGCATACCGTTAACTTGTTATTAAGATATAATGCTCCTTCCAGATACTCCATGATGTAGAATGGGGTTCCGATCACACTAGCATCAGTGCAAAGGCAAAAAACCTTAGGGACAGGAACATCCGTGTAAGCACCCAGAGCCTTGAGAACCTGCTTCCATACCAAAAACAGCTCAGACAATAAACCTACATCACTTCAGAGAAAGAAACAGCAACACATAAGATACATTTCGTGTCAACATATCATGTAAACCCTCCGTTACATACCAAGTAAAAGCCAAAATGTTACAACTGTTTTGGTAAGCTTGCTAATTTCCTAGTTACTAGTTATACAAACAGCTAGAAAGTTCAAATGGCTGTTCATAAGCATCCAAAATGAACTGTTTGGTTAGCTCCAGCCAAAAATTACTCCATGGTAACAAAACATCACCCTCGTTGCAGTGCCATTACAGCCCACAAGGGAATATCATCAAACAGGAGATGGAATTAGTGTGTCTCCCCTTCCTAAGTATAAACGGTAATTCCACTGTACCACAGCCACATCGCCCCGACCAAATAAGCAGCACACTGACTAACTTCCCAGATCGAACCCAGTTTTCACAGCGGATTAAGTTCAACTAAACCGGGGAGCGGGAGAAACAGCAAAGCCCGCGGGAACCGAACTGGGCGGCGAGTCGGCGGAGGAGGAGGATCTGGGGCGGACCTGGAACTCGCGCTCGACGGCGTGGGCGGACTGGAGGATGGCGCCGGCGGGCTTCTTCCGCAGCACGTAGCGCCGGGCCTCCCCGCCGGGCGCGGAGGCCTCGATGCAGTAGGTGGGGTTGGACTGGCCGTGGCCGAACTGCGTGAGGGCGAGCGACGGCGCGGGCGCCGGGAAGCCCGGGACGTGCGCGGCCGCGTAGCGCAGCAGCGCCGCCTCGTCCAGCGCCTGCGCCGCGTGCACCGGCCGCAGCAGCTCCGAGGTCATCGTCGCCATCCCGCTCGCTCGCTCGCTCGCTCGCTACTCGCCAGTCCGGGATTTGGATTGCGGGCGGAGGACGAGGGGGGGCAGACAGGGGACGACGACTGTGGAACAGTTCGCTTCGCCCTCTCTGTTTATTTTCTCCTTTCTTGTTTCGGCGGGCCTTGATGGTTGATCGTGGCCGTTGCCGTTGCCGGCCCCCACGGAGTTGCGTGCGCGCCTCGTAAACATCGGCGTATACGCGTACAGTACTATCTCGGATGATGCGACTTTGGGCGAACACGAACTGGGAGTCCGGAACGCGACGTGACAGGCTTGGATTGGATTCGGTACGGTGGTGGCAGGGAGAATATCCGATGGAGCCCGCCTTGTGGCGCTTTTTCCCCTTAAACGATGAGTGTCGCCGTGTGACACCAAGAAATTCGGTCATAACGTTTTTACAACTAAAGTTGTCATCTAAAGAGAAAAAAACTAAAACTTATGTCGGCTCAGTCTATTAGAGATGCTTATAAAGGTACGTTGTGCGTGTGTGCATTCATAGGGATGAGTGTAAGAGAAAGGAAGAATGGAGGATCAGGTCGTCGTCGAAAAAGAAACGACCTGCTTGGATTCTCATGCGGACCGTAGAGGGAGGGCGGTGTGTGGGCCTAATTGGGGTGCATGACATGTCTGGAGGTGGTATTTGACCAAGTTCATACAAAAAATTATTGACATTCATAATGCAACATTACTGTTATTAGATCCATTATGAAATGTATTTTTATATTATAAGTATTTATTAGGTATTGTAGATGTGGATATTTTCCAATATAATTTTCCTTATAGAAAAACTTTACGAAGTTTTGACTTCAAACCATTCTACCACGCAGAGTAAAAAGAAAAGAGGGAGGGCGAAGTTTTGTACATAATGCTCGCTTGTTGAAGAAAATGTGCATGACTTGCTCGAAGGATAGGGATAGCGAATGGCACGTGCAATTAAGCGATGCAACGCGAGCTTAGCCATCCGGTCAGACGGACTCCGGGTCAGACAAAGGTCGAAGACGAGCGTCCACGGGATGACAGGCCACGCCGGCATCCGGTGGGCCGCCGCCGGGTTACGCACTCGATCCGGCAGGACAGCAGTGCATCGCCACTGTCCACCAGCGCACACATCGCTGCCAACACGCATGGCGCGGCTGCGGCTTCGCACAGAGCTTCCTGAAAGCAGAGCAGAGCAAAGCAGAGGCGGCGGCCACGGCAGCCCAGACCAGACCACGCGTCTGCGATGATGAAAAACCCGGGGGTCCGAGACTGTCGTAGGCTCGTAGGCCAGGGATATTCTAATCTAATCTAAAGGCGCCATGGATTGATTAATAACAAAATCTCTAATGATTCGAGGCCCGGGGTCACGTGCACGCGACGCACCGTCTCACGGTCACCGCCGAGGGAAAACAGCGGCGCGCGGCGTACACCGATTCGCCCGTCCGAGGAAGGAAGCTGCCCCGACGGGACGGCCGCCGTCACGTTCCACCCCCGAGGAATACACTCGCGAGGCTCCTCTACTTAAGCGCGCGCCGCACACGACCTCTCACCCCACCTCCTCTGCCACTGCCACCCCATCGCCACCTTTCTTCATAGGCTCCTACTGCTCCACATCAGTGCCCTCCCCTGTCTACTTACTTGAGCATACGCACACCATGTGCGGCGGCGCGATCATCTCCGACTTCATCCCGGAGCGCGACCACCGCGGCGGCAGCAAGCGCAGCCTCTGCACCGCCGACTTCTGGCCGCATGCCGCCGCCGCCGCGTTCGACGACCCTACCGACCACCACGACTTCTACCCAGCCGACCTGACCGGCGCCTTCCCGCCCCAACACCAAGGTAGGGTCGACGTTCTAGTACCATGCCAAGTACTGTACTTTGTAGTGCCTGTGCCCCAACGTGCCGTAAACACTTTTTTTTGCCTTCGGGCGTACGTGCGTGCAGCGGCGGAGGAGCCGAGCAGGAAGCGGGAGCGCAAGACGATGTACCGCGGCATCCGGCGGCGGCCCTGGGGCAAGTGGGCGGCGGAGATCCGCGACCCGGCCAAGGGCGCACGCGTCTGGCTCGGCACCTTCGCCACCCCCGAGGGCGCCGCGCGCGCCTACGACCGCGCCGCCCGCCGCATCCGCGGGACCAAGGCCAAGGTCAACTTCCCCAACGAGGACCCGCCCCTCGACCTCGACGACTACGACGTCGCCAACGTGACCGGCTTCTTCCACCAGCCGTCGTACATGGCTGATGCTGCCGCCGCGGCGGCGACGGAGGTGGCGTACGCGCACCAGCTGCCGCAGCAGGACGAGCCCGGGATGGACCTCTGGAACTTTGACAACATCAACACCCAAGTGATATAGAAACTGGTCTCTTCTGCATGCATGTAATATTGTCTTTACCAAATTATTAAGCATATGATGAATTACGATTGTTTAGTGAGAAACTTTGAATATCGTCAAACGAATATTTTACTCACTTATGGGTCGTACTACTATAGTTTTCAAATGTAGCACAAACACTACCAGTCGAGTCCAGCTGGTGGTGTTTGTGCTACGCTCCTAGTTCGCAGCAAGCGGTAGTCTTTTTTTACTTATAATTCTGCATTCTATAACTATGGAGACTTCCGGAGAAAAAAACTTAAACAGCATACACTGCAAAGGAGAAATTTGGTGCTAGAAATGATATTCATAACTGGCTTGCAAGCATGGTCTCAAAGTTGCAAAACACCGAAACACGAATTAACTGGTTCTGTATACTCGTTGACACAATTATTAAGCATATGATGAATTATGATTGTTTAGTGAGAAACGCTGAATATCGTCAAACGAATACTGAACTCCCAAATGGACACCATTTGTAAATGATGACAACGGGTTACATTTGAAAGCTAGAACATCGCAATAATGAGCACCGGCAACATAACACCAACCACACTGCAACGGAGAGAAATTTTGGTGCTACAAATGATATTCATAACTGGCTTGCAAGCATGGTCTCAAGTTGCACAATACTGAAACAAGAATTAACTGGTTCTGAATACTTGTTGACACAAGACACTGACATCTAAAGCGGTATGATTCTGGTACCCAAAAAGGTGATGATGAACGGATAATAATAGCAAAATATGACACAAGTGCGCCAGAAATTCCACAGCTTAAACCTTGAAGCCCCTGCTGTTCCTCCTTCCTCTTGCCTTCTCGAATTTCCTGCCCTTTGAGCGGACATATGGCTTGGTGTGGCTGTGTGGCACTCCTGGAGCTTTGCCGAAGTGCCTAACAGCTTCCCTGGCGTTCTTGGGGCCCCTCAGGAGAAGCTATTAAGAAAATGTAATTTGTTAAAATGGTTGTCTGTAACATTTATTTGATGAATAACACCTCAAAGGCATGCAGCTCATATTGAGGTTCATCACTAATTTATGGGAAGGGGGAAACCATCATCACACCACATGTTGACACATCTCAAAACAAAAGAAAAAGGATACCATAAATTGGAGCAAACACCTCTACATGACTACAATGTCAAAAATTCTAGCATCAGTAGCATGTACTAAAGTCTAAAGACACAGCACCATAGTAAGACAATACAATGAAATCATACAGATCAGGTCAAGAAGGAACAGCGGCAAGAACATACAAACTGAATTATCATGTACATGAATCAACATACCATTTACATTGCTCTTTATGCAAAGAGAACATATTCAAGTTTCAAACAACTCTTAACGAATGAAAATAAAGCAAACAAGACCTCGTGACCAACAACACAACTACTACCATAAAATAAGCATATGTACCATATTTGACCGTTAAGACTGACTTTCTTAGTGAAAAAATATACTCCCTCCGTTCCATATTACTTGTCGCTGGTTTAGTACAAAAGTTGTACTAAATCAGCGACAAGTAATATGGAACGGAGGTAGTAGTAGTTTAATGATCATCAACGAGCTAGTTTTGGTTGGAAAATTGACACCACCTGTCCAGCACAACCATGAAAAAACCATATAGATTTAGACAGATATATCAACTTGGTTTATGTGTACTCTTAACACCTGACAAGAGGGAATCTGATGAATCAGAAAAATAATACATTGTTACTTGAATACCCTACCACAAGCTACACATAAAAGTCTCTCTGTAACACAATATGAGCATGAACAAAACTTGGTTTTCTCCACCTACAGGAGTCTAGCATGCTTAATAGTTCAAACTAATAGAATTGCGTGCTTCAGTTGTAAATCTTTGGGGGTACTAATTCGTACAACATGAAATGCATCAAACAGCACCGTTAGCAAAGACAGTAGCTAAAAAAAGGAGAAATCAAACCATACCGTGTTCTGTCCAAGCGGAGCACGGAGGGCGAGCTGGTCAAAGGTAAGGCACTCGCCACCGGCATTGACAATCCTGGCCCTCGCCGTCTCGGTGAACCTGAGCGCGGCCACCTTCATTGCCGGTATCTCGTAGACCCTCTGGTCATCGGTGATGGTGCCCACGATCACGGCGATCTTGTCCGCCTGCACTCGCACAACCACAAACACCGCCCCGCTAAGCCTCACATCGATTCATCCAGACCAAAGATTGAAAAAAAAATGGAACCGCTCGAGAGAGAGAGAGAGAGAGAGAGAGAGAGAGAGAGATACCTTCCCCTCCATGAACCTGACGAGGCGGCGCATTGAGAGCGGCGGGCGGTTGGTCTTGCTCATGAAGAGCCGCTTCAGGATCACGGCGTTGAACTGGCTCTTGGTCCTCCGCACCAGGAAGCGGTAGAGCTACGAACAGGAAAGCGAATTGCATCAAATCTGAATCCCTGAGCCAGTAGACGGGGATGCTGCGGTGACAGCGGATCGGAGGGGGACTGACCTTGACGAGCAGCTTGAGGTACACATCGTCCGATTTGGGCGCCGTGCGCTTGGTCCTCTTGTTGCGGCCGCCGGCGACGAGGTCGATACCCTGGGTGCGACGGGAACGGGCGGTGTCAGCTAGGCGTAGAGTTCAGAGGAAGACGACGAAGAGGGAGAGGAATGAGAGATTACCATGGTTGCGCAGTGGTGGCTGCAGCAGCGGCGAGGGTCAGGGCGGCAGCGGCAGCGGCGGCGGCGGGACGGGTGCTAGGGTTTCGGATGGAGTGAGGACTGGAGTCTAAATATGGTGTGGGAGGAGAATTGTTTGGGCTGGGCCTAAATCGGTGGTCTTTGTTTCTTGAACTTTCGTTTGGGCCCATAGAAGCCTGCCTGTGCCTTAACGGATGAAGCGTTTTTTTTTTTGTGACGAGGAAAGCACCGTCGACGCGCTCATCCGGCCGCCCGTGATCACGCTCTGCTGCACCAGACCTGCATTCTCTTCCTCCCGGCGAGCGGCGACGGTGTTCGAGGCGGCAACCACGCAGGCGTCGTTCTCGATGAGCGTCTCCAGCGTGTCGGGGCTGCTGGACGATGGCGTCAACGTGATCTCGTCGTCTTCGAGCTCCGTCGTAGGCTCTTGTGGCGGAGACAGCTCTGGGCCCCGGTGCCGACGGCGTCTCTCGCCGGTCTGCGTTACCGCGTTCGCCCCGGCACCACTGCGCGACGGCCACATGGTACTCGCCGATGTCGAAGGAGCTCCAGTTCATCCTCTTATCGTTCCCGGCCTAGCAGCTAGAGGTGGAGGAGGACAAGGATGAGTCAGTGGAGGCGTCATGGGAGGAGGCGGAGCCTCGAGCGCTGCAGACTCGACGATGCTGACTGGCACCACCTGAAGCGAGACGAAACAAAGGAGAGCAGAGCGGGTACGCGGTCTGGGTCAAAACCACTCAAAATCAAGTCCAAAACCACTTTAGGGGGGGATTGGTCCGGTTTTAGAGATTTGAGGGGCTGATTGATCCGGTATTAAAATTGAGGGGGGAATTGATCCATCAGAGAGGATTTCAGGGGGAAAACGATTCTTTCCTCTTTTGTGAACGGATGAAGCGCTTATTCCCCTAAAAAAAGTGAAGAGCTTATTGCCTCCAAAAATAAGTGAAGAGATTATTATGTTGATGACAAGCAGATGATATTTCTCTCTCTCGACTTAGAACATGTGATCAGGTGAGTCATGCACTCATGCTCAACTATTCGAAGTTTGGATGTTCAGGCAGACGAAAATGAAGAAGAACCTTTTCATTCGATCATGTAATATTTTGTTTGCCATGTTGCGATAACAAGGTGGCAGATTTTTGTTGTTGTTGTAATGATGATGTTTCTATTGGTGCTTGGTGGAGCTGACTTATGCGCCGGTGGTTATTGTTTTGTTGTGATTTAGAGACAGAGTCATAGTGCAGAACCTAGTGTTATGTCTTTCTTATTACTAGTATAAATGATTAGGCACCTATGGCAAAAAATGGCAAAAAAAAATGATTAGGCACGCTTTGCCGCTCCGGTAACATATAGGCTTGACATGTGTTAGGAACTCTGAAGTAGATAGCACAACAGAAAAGACACATGGATCAGCCCCAATTCTACCCATAACTTGCTGAGCGGCTTAGAACTGCTGTAATAAACGCATACAAGGAAATTGTGCACCATCACGTAAAAAAAAATTGTGCACCATTGCGCTATTGCTGTATGGTTTGTTACGGCTCATGGTTTGTAGATGACAAAATAACCAGCATACAACATTTTATGGCCTGGTCAAAACAGATTATTCCCACTGGACTAGAGTTCCTTGGTGATTCATTAATTTTACGAGTGGTTTATTGTTACTTTCAGTAAACAACCTGCTCTTCCCATTTTTCCCACTGGAGCAGTGTACTGGCATTTGCCAATCTACTAGAGGTCTCTGGATTCTTGTCTTTCTCTAACCACCATGGTGGACAAAATAATCTGAAATCCAATTGTATGAAACGTATCTGAGATGGCCTTTGTCCACTTAGATGCACCAACGTAATAAAGGCAAAAGCACGAAGCAATGGAGATGAAGGGAAGCAACAGAAATTACCTTGTGGTATCTGAGATGTGGCGACGTGGACCAAAAACAAAAACAAACAAAACTGAAGCTGGTAACTCTACGGTAATACACAATGACACTCATTTAGATGCATGGACGAGAGAAAAAAGAGTTGACATGTCAATAAAGATTGCATGTCAGAACAGTTCACCATGTTAAATGAGATGACTACTATCACATCTAGGCTGTCAACAAAAAGAAGACAACAGTGGATAACTACATTAGTCATTTTTGTTACACTGCATAAAACCAAACCAATACTCTTCTCTTTGGTGCTTTACTCCTCATCATACTTTCTGGAGTTCTAGTTTCATTCCAACCTTTATAAGACTGCAATCATCTATAACAGAAGTAACCAGCAAAGAAAGCAGAGGGGGGAAGTTCAACCACTCCCGATTACATCCTAAAGCAAAGGTAGCCACAGTTCAAAATCTCAGGCATACGAAACCAAGCGCATTACAGAAGCAAAAAACAACAGCGCTATGCTCGAACACCTCAGTCATGACTCGCAAATCAAGGACAGATGATCTTTATCTCCGGTCTTGGGACCCAAAAGATCCAACCACTCCTCGCACGGAACACCTCAGCTTTGACTAGCTCCAGTGATCTTGCTTGTTGTTTTCAAGAGTCCTTCACCTGCCAAATCAGACAAACAATCAATTCAGTAAACCACTCGAAAAATGACATCAATGGGTTCAGCAGGCTACTTCTGCTGGAAGCATGCAAGGTTGTGTGCTTTCCATATGTACTCTAGAAGACAGATGCTACCCCAACAGTGCAGACCGTCCTAGATTCAGCACCCATGCCCTTTAGCCAAATATTGAAGCATGATTCAGGATCACTGAAATTAAACCCTATCCCAGTTGACGCACCAACAACATTCCATACAAACCTAGCAAGGGGACAATAAGAAAATAAGTGCTTGATACTCTCGTTCCGTGCAAACCTAGCCAGGCATCAAGTTTTTGGATCATCCTATCCTCCATGAAATCAAGGTTACAAGCTTCCAAAGCAGCAAAAGAAACAGGGACTCGTAGGTACTCAAGGGGAAGAGTTCCAACAGGGCAGCCAAAAACATCAGAGTAAATTCAGCAACTGAATTTCCCCCCCTCCCAGAATAGTTCAATTTCAGTCCAGACATAAGCTCAAACATATAAACAGAAGGTTGAGATTAATAGCTTTATCAGGATCATGACTAACACATAAAATCGTGTCAACCTTAACTAGAATGTGTAATTAGAATTAAAATGAACAATCTGGATAGGACCATTTGACATCACAATGCATCAACTGGCATTGGTTTAGTATCAACAAATCATGTCGTATTCTTGGATATCTTAGGTCTATTCTATTGACATGTTGGATTCATTTATGTAAGACAAGATTCGCGTGAGTAGAAAAGAGTCAAGATAAGGTACTCTTGAATTGGGCATAGTTTAGGGCGGACATAAATGACAATGAAATGATAGATTCGGAAGACTTTAATAGATTACACATGTACTAAGACCGAGTGCAACCCAGGCAAAAGGTTAGATAAATTTGGATATGGTATGTGTGCAACTGTCATAACATACTAAATATTGTTCTGGTAGCAAGAGTAATGATCTGACACACAAAAATCATGTTAAGTACGTAATAAGTTGGTTCAGTTAAGCGTAAAGATACAAGTACCACAAAGTCACATGTACACACATTCAGAATGTAAACTATGATTCCCCACAAAAATAATAATGTAAACTATGATAGGAGCAAAGTGAAATGGGATATTTTAGAAGTTTTCAGAGAACGTATTCCTATAATTTTGCATGATAGCCATGACAGTATACTATATTACTATATATGAAACTGAAATCACATTTGTGAGTATGTGAATCAAGATGATGTGATTGAATGACCACGCCCCACCAAAGCAAGTTAGGCTCAATCTCGCTGATAACTAAATTTTCATAGACAAGCAGATAGAGCAGTTATAATGTTATACAAAAATCTACAGTACGTGACATACCCACAATCAAAACATTATGTGAATTGCAACATGCTGCTAACAGCGCAACTAATCTAACTAGCAGAAATACATTTGCAATTAAACATCCAATCCACATTGCAAACTCTAAGACCAGGTTGAGGAGCCCTTCCTGATGCACCCCGGCGGCCTTTGCGACCCCAGACTACGGCCATGAGCGGAGAGGAGAAGAGGGGAGGGAGCGGCGGTTCGTACCTACGCGGAACTGGCGTCGTTGTCTCGGTCGTCTGGCGTCGCCGACGGGTCGGAGTCGGTGGCCGCGCCGAGCACCCGAGGGGTGGGGCGCCCTGGGTCGGGATTGGCCCCTGCGGACTCGCCGAGGGAGCCAACCCCCGGTGTGGAGGAGGCGGCGGCGGTGTCGTCGTCTCCCCGCGCCCTCTTCACGCCCCGCGGCGCGGCTTCCACGGAGGGAGACGACGAGGCTGCGGAGGCAGGCGTCGCGGACGAAGAGGGGTCGGCGTTGGCGGCGGCGGGCTTGCCGACATCGGCGAAGGAGTCCGTGCGGGCACCGGGGGTCGTGGAGGCAGAGGCGTCGTCGGGGTCGTCGTCGTCGTCGTCGTCGTCGAGCCCGTGCTCTTCCCTTCTTTTTCTGCGCTTGGCGATAGCGAGCTCTTCCCTAGCGTTCCAATCATCGAATAACCGCAGGAACGTGGGGGAGAGCTCCTCGTCCTCGGCGGTGGTGTCCTTGTAGAGGCCGAAGACGTGCCCGGGGAAGTTCGGGTCGCCTGACACGGCTGCCCCGACCAGAGCACGAGGGCGGCGGTCCGCCGGGTCAAGCTTGGAGGAGATGGCGCCGTCGATGTGGGGCAAGGCGGAGAGGTCGATGGGGTCAGCGTCGGACCCGGCCATGGTCGGCGGGCGCTGGTGCAAGCAGGGCGGGCGCCCGGCGGTGGTTGCGGCAGCGCGGGCGGGAGGCTGGGGGAGCGGTTTTGCGGCAGCACGGGCGGGCGGGCGGGAAGTCGGGGGGAGCGGTTGCAGCGGGGCGGGCGGGGAGGGGAGGGAGATATTTTCTAGTATTTGTTATTATTCCCCGTATTATATCCGGTTGGATTGGATGATAGTATCTCTATCCCCTACAGATTGATGAAATGTAGCCCATTTGTGTTCCCTCCGATTGATGAAATGGAGCCCATTTGTTGCAATCTAAATTTATAACAGAGCCCCTAAAGAATAGCGTGAAGCCCCCTAAAAGCAAAATATAGATTGCAATTGGGTCCTGGCCGCATCCATGGCAATGGTGCTGCCAAGCGGCTCCTGGCCCGCCTCGTGCGGCGACCCTCCACGGCTCCTAGCCAAGCCTCGTGCGGCGGTCCTTCACCGCCTCGTGCTATCCCAGACGCAGCGGCTAGCTACCACCCACGCACGCCCGACAACGGTGTCCGACGGCTAGCATGCACGCACGTGCGGCAACGACGGCTAGCTAGCGCGCACGCGGCTGGTCGATGGCAGCGGGGACATTCAGAATCGGGAGCTGGTGACGGTGGCAGTTTGACGAGAAACTTTCCTCTCACCAACAGTTTTCTTTTATCAGAGGAGCTGATGAAAGAGCATGGTGCCCCATGTGTGGTTTTGATAATTGATGACATTCTCTATGAACTAATGGTTGCCTTGAGTTATATTCGTAGGATTTGTCCATAGGCATTTCTTGAAGTCCATTTGTTGGTTTCAAGGAGTTTATGTGTTGACCAAGGTTCTATTCAAGGAATTATCCAAAGATTGGTCATAGAGAATAAATGATACAAGGTTGATCAAGATTAAGTCAAAAAATGAATCAAGTTGATCAACACACAAAGCGTACAAGATGTACCGAGAGGGATCAAATGATCTCATGGTATGGTAAGCATTGTCCATTACGCTTTGTGTACTAGTCCATGGTCTACATGAGAGTTTATGTGGGGTTAGGACAACCCGGAGGAGCTTGATGTCATCCTCCATGGGTCGTATGAGATCTTCCTCTTGACACAAACCCATGGTTATCTTCGTGACAAGCTCTAGTGTAACATCCCAAATTTTCAATTTGGAATGTTATACATAGGTCATTCATGCATATCATGTTTTATTATATTTTGTTTCACGATCCTCGGAAATCCTAAGCAACTCAAGGACCCACAGGGAGAGTTGGGGATTTCACGTTTTTCATATTTGAATTTTATCAAATATTGAAACAAGGATCATTTTGGTTTAATTAATTTTTCTCTCCGAAAATATTTCATATTAAAATATATGAGAGGAGATAATATGACTTCTCCAAAATAAATGAAATATTGGAGGACTAATATTAAAATCAAATAAATAATTTTATTTGGATTTTATTGCAATTTTATTTGAATTAGAAAAATATGTGTTTTTCAAAATTGCATTAGAGCCCCAAATAATTGTTCACTTTGTCCGGAATATTATTAGAGGACCGTGAAAATTTATTTCCGAATTTTTGGAGTCCGTTTAGTATTTATTTTCTTTATTTTTCCGTGTTAGGACTTTAAAAAAAGTCAAGCCGAATTTACGGGCCAGAATCGCCCGGACTCCCTGTGCCCCCCTTTATAAGGCGCCCGAGCCGCCTCAGCCTCACCCCGAGTTGCCGCCACTACCGCGCCTCCGAACCTTTAGCGCTACCGCCGCCAAATTACCGCCATTGCTTGGAGTTAGCCGCCGCCGTCGCCATTTTTTTCGTTGGTTTATTTCGGTAAACCCTAGATCTAGATCCGTTTTTTAGTTTCTGGTTTATTTTATTAGATCGGTTTTCCGTCGGTTCATTTATTTAGCGGAAGTTTGTCCGTACATTTGTTTTAACGATCATTGCTTCATCCGTTAGTCATGAGACAATGTAACGCTCGCTCGTTAGCCTGTTCGCCGCTTTTATTTTTCCGTGGTTTTTGCGATTATTTTCGATCGTGATTTCTGCCCTGATCTTCGATCTAGTATAACTTTTCGCTCGTTTATCCAAATCAGGTGAAACAAGCGCCTAGATCTTCGTCTCGAAGTCCTTTTTCTGTTTAACCAACTTGAACAAGATTTTGGTACTGTAAATTTTTACTTTAGTCCAGATTAGTAAACGGATCTTGTTTCTTTCGCAGTTTGTGTTTCGTTGCTCCGTTTGATTTGATTCTGCAAACCGGAGTTCTTCAGTTGAACTTTCTGGTTAGATCTGCTTATTTGAGTTTTACCCGTGCATCTTTGCTTGATTGCTTATGTATGCTATTGTTTGTTTGCGATAGAATTCCCGGAGTGCGAAGTGTGTTACTACGAGTCCCTAGGTTTTGCGGATCGTCAGCAAGGCAAGTAACACATTGATCATACTCTTTTCATATCCAGTTTTTATGCATTAGTTACAATCCTCAAACACTGCATGATTAGGATGTGATTAACTTGTGGGTATTTGGGAAGTAGATGATGAGGTAGAACCTATTGCTCTGTTTATTATCAAACCCTGGGAGTTACTTCTACGTTATGCTTATATTGCTATGTTATGCTCGTAGACGTGGTTTGGGTTTGAGTGAATTCATGACAGATGTGAGTTGTTAATTAATGGTTCAACTTAAGGTGGCAACTTTAATACACATCTGGGTGGATTGCTTGTGGGCACCTGGAGAATCCAGTGTTGTCCTAGGATATCCCGGAGTCCGTGTGATCATCCTACGGTCCGCCACCTGTGCTCAAAGGGATCATAAGATTATTCATGCTAGAAACTTCCATGTGCAGCCACAAGCCATTATGGGCTCTGGCATAGTTGAGTATGTTGCGTGACCTCTTTCAGTGGTGGGCTAGCAGATGTAGAGGGAAAGTAGGTGTAACTGTCCACCTAGAGTAAAGAGTTAATGCTTCTGAAAGACCGTGTCTCGGTCATCCATTTCTCAAACACCATGTAGTGCGAGAAATCAAACGGAGGAGATTGAGTCTTATGGGAAAAAGTGTGCAAACCTCTGCAGAGTGTATAAACTAATCATGGTTAGCCATGTCCCCGGTTATGGACATCTTGAGTATCTGGTACTTGAATTATTGATTTGATCTCATCACTCTAAATTAATTTTTTGGGTTGCTAATGATTACCTTAATTGGGATTGAGTTGGAGGAACCTTCTCAACGATGTTTCAACCACCATGATAGTTAAATAAAATATATTCCTTTGTTGTAGGGAAAAACTGGCTTTTCGCAAAAACAATATAACCATAGAGCCTCCACCAGCCATATATGCATGTAGTGATAGCATTTATCTGTTCATTACTCTCATCAGGTTATATTGCCAAAGCATATTCCATGTCTTGATTTTTTGGGCTGCAACATATCATGTTGCGTACTTTTCAGACGCATTTAGTAAGGTGCCATAGGTCGCTTTGTCATGCAATCAGCTATGCCGTTGGAGTTGATGGACTCACTTTATCTTCCAAGCCTTCCGCTGTTATCTTATTTAGATGGCCTTAAGCCATATTTATTGTAATAAGTTCTCATTTGAGACATTCGATGTAATAAGTGTGTGATTGCTACTCTACTATAAATCCATTCGAGTACTGTGTGTGTCAGCATTACCGATCCATGGATGACACTGAAGCACAGAGACTTGACCGTCTGAGGTCGGGTCGCTACAAGATGGTATCAGAGCACACGCTGAATGTAGGACACGACCACTAAGAAAAGCCATAGATCACTCTTCTCTACTCATTTTTGACATCTCTCCATTTTCTACTTTTTAGGGTGGCGGGTTCGAGGAACAAGTTTGCACAACCGGATGAAGACACACCCTTTGGACGACACTTGAAGGAAGTCACTAGATACCTGAACATTGGAATACCAAGCTTCACCGGAACCTACACCGCCACTTTACCAGAAGAGGAGCGCTGGATGATTCGAGTTCAAATTCCAGGAAGGACATTCACGCCAGTCACTGAGCCCATAGAGTTTTCCTTTGATGCCCCAACCTGGAGTCTAGGAAAGAGCATGGTGTTGGGGAACGTAGTAATTTCAAAAAATTTCCTACGCACACGCAAGATCATGGTGATGGCATAGCAACGAGAGGGGAGAGTATTGTCCACGCACTCGTGAGACCGTAGAAGCGGAAGCGTTATGACAACGCGGTTGATGTAGTCAGACGCCTTCACGATCCGACCGATCCAAGTACCGAACGCACGGCACCTCCGGAAGTTCAGACACGCTCAGCTCGATGACAATCCCGGGCTCCGATCCAGAAAGCGTCGGGGATGAGTTCCATCAAGACGACGGCGTGCAGGACGATGATGATGTTTCATCGCGCAGGCTTCGCCTAAACTCCACGATTTATATGACCGAGGTGGAATATGGTGGAGGGGGCACCAGACACGGCTAAGGAACGATCCGTAGATCAACTTGTGTGTCATGGGGTGCCCCCGCCTGTGATATAAAGGAGCAAGGGGAGGAGGCCGGCCCTAGGAGGGGCGCCAAGTGTGGAGTCCTACTAGGACTCCCTAGTCCTAGTAGGATTCCACCTCCCTTGTTGGAGTAGGAGAAGGGGAAAGAGGGGAGAGGAATAAGGAAAAGGGGCTGCGCCTCTTGTCCAATTCGGACCAGAGGGGGGCGATGCCTCCTTCCTTTGGCCTCTCTCCTCTATTCCCGTATGGCCCAATAAGGCCCATATACTCCCATGAATTCTGTAACTCTCCCAGTACTCAAAAATACCGAATCACTCGGAACCTTTCGAACTCCGAATATAGTCGTCCAATATATCGATCTTTACGTCTCGACCATTTCGAGACTCCTCGTCATGTCCCGATCTCATCCGGGACTCCGAACTCCTTAGGTACATCAAAACTCATAAACTCATGATATAAGCATCACATCGAAACCTTAAGCGTTGCGGACCCTACGGGTTCGAGAACTATGTAGACATGACCTAGAACTATTCTTGGTCAATAACCAATAGCGGAACCTGAATGCTCATATTGGCTCCTACATATTCTATGAAGATCTTTATCGGTCAAACCACATAACAACATACGTTGTTCCCTTTGTCATTGGTATGTTACTTGCCCGAGATTCGATCGTCGGTATCCAATGCCTAGTTCAATCTCGCTACCGCAAGTCTCTTTACTCGTTACGTAATGCATCATTCCGTAACTAACTCATTAGCTACATTGCTTGCAAGGCTTATAATGATGTGCATTACCGAGAGGGCCCAGAGATACCTCTCCGACAATCGGAGTGACAAAACCTAATCTCAAATACGCCAACCCAACATGTACCTTTGGAGACACTGTAGTACTCCTTTATAATCACCCGATTACGTTGTGACGTTTGGTAGCACCCAAAGTGTTCCTCCCAGAACGGGAGTTGCATAATCTCATAGTTACTGTGAACATGTATAAGTCATGAAGAAAGCAATAGCAATATACTAAACGATCAAGTGCTAGGCTAACGGAATGGGTCATGTCAATCACATCATTCTCCTAATGATGTGATCCCATTAATCAAATAACAACACATGTCTATGGTTAGGAAACATAACCATCTTTGATTAATGAGCTAGTCAAGTAGAGGTATACTAGTGACTATATGTTTGTCTATGTATTCACACATGTATCATGTTTAGGTTAATACAATTCTAGCATGAATAATAAACATTTATCATGATATGAGGAAATAAATAATAACTTTATTATTGCCTCTAGGGCATATTTCCTTCAGTCTCCCACTTGCACTAGAGTCAATAATCTAGATCACATCGCCATGTGATTTAACACCAATATTCATATCTCAGATATGATTAACACCCATAGTTCACATCGTCATGTGACCAACACCCAAAGGGTTTACTAGAGTCAATAATCTAGTTCACATCGCTATGTGATTAACACCCAAAGAGTACTAAGGTGTGATCATGTTTTGCTCGTGAGAGAAGCTTAGTCAATGGGTCTGTCATATTCAGAGCCGTATGTATTTTGCAAATATTCTATGTCTACAATGCTCTGCATGGAGCTACTATAGCTAATTGCTCCCACTTTCAATATGTATCCAGATTGAGACTTAGAGTCATCTGGATCGGTAAAAAAAGCTTGCATCTATGTAACTCTTTACGACGGGCTCTTTTATCACCTCCATAATCGAGAAATATTTCCTTAGTCCTCACTAAGGATGTTCTTGACCAATGTCCAAAGGATCTACTCCTAGATCACTATTGTACTCCCTTGCCAAATTCAGAGCAAGGTATACAATAGGTCTGGTACATAGCATAGCATACTTTATAGAACCTATGATCGAGGCACGTGGAATGACTTTCATTCTCTTTTCTATTTTCTGCCGTGGTCGGATTTGAGTCTTACTCAATTTCACACCTTTGCAACACAGGCAAGAACTTTTCTTTGACTGCTCCATTTTGAACTACTTCAAAATCTTGACAAGGTATATACTTATTGAAAAAACTTATCAAGCCGCCTTGATCTATCTCAATAGATCTTGATGCTCAATATGTAAGTAGCTTTATTGAGGTCTTTCTTTTAAAGAACTCTTTTCAAATACTCCTTTATGCTTTCCGAGGAAAAATTCTACATCATTTACGATCAACAATATGTTACTCACATATATTTATCGGAAAGGCGGTAGTGCTCCCACTCACTTTATTGTAAATACAGGCTTCACCGCAAGTGCAGTATAAAACTATATGCTTTGATCAACTTATCAAAGTGTATATTCCAACTACGAGATGCTTGCACCAGTCCATAGATGGATCATTTGGAGCTTGCACATTTTGTTAGCATCTTTAGGATTGACAAAACCTTACGGTTGCATCATATGCAACTCTTCTTTAATAAATCCATTAAGGAATGCAGTTTTGACATCCATTTGCCAGATTTCATAAAATGTGGCAATTGCTAACATGATTCGGACAGACTTAAGCATCGTTACGAGTGAGAAAATCTCATCGTATTCAACACCTTAAATTTGTCGAAAACCTTTTGCAACAAGTCGAGCTTTGTAGATAGTAACACTACTATCAACGTCCGTCTTCCTCTTGAAGATCCATTTATTCTCTATGACTTGCCGATCATCGGGCAAATCAATCAAAGTCCACACTTTGTTCTCATACATGGATCCCATCTCGCATTTCATGGTCTCAAACCATTTCGGAATCTGGGCTCATCATCGCTTCCTCATAGTTCGTAGGTTCATCATGGTCTTTTAACATGACTTCTGGAACAGGATTACCGTACCACTCTGGTGCGGATCTTACTCCGGTTGACCTACGAGGTTTTGGTAGTAACTTGATCTTGAAGTTTCATGATCATCATCATTAGCTTCCTCACTAATTGGTGTAGGCATCACCGAACTGATTTCAGTGATGAACTAGTTTCCAATTCGGGAGAAGGTACAAATTACCTTATTCAGCTCTACTTTCCTCCCACTCACTTCTTTCGAGAGAAACTCCTTCTCTAGAAAGGATCCATTTTAGCAACAAATAACTTGCCTTCGGATCTGTGATAGAAGGTGTACCCAATAGTTTCCTTTGGGTATTCTATGAAGACGCACTTCTCCGATTTGGGTTCGAGCTTATCAGGTTAAAACTTTTTCACATAAGCATCACAACTCCAAACTTTTAAGAAACGCATAGCTTAGGTTTACTTGTTAAACCATAGTTCATATGGTGTCGCCTCAACGGATTTAGATGGTGCCCTACTAAACGTGAATGCAAATTGTCTCTAATGCATAACCCCAAAACGATAGTGGTAAACCGATAAGAGACATCATAGATCGCACTATATCCAATAAAGTGCTTGATTTACTTTCGGACACACCATTATCTGTGGTGTTCCATATGGCGTGAGTTGCTAAACTATTTCACATTGTTTCAAATGAAGACCAAACTCAGAACTCAAATATTTGTCTCCATGATCAGATCGTAGAAACTTTATTTTTCTTGTTACGATGATTTTCCACTTCACTCTGAAATTCTTTGAACTTTTCAAATGTTTCGGACTTATGTTTCATCAAGTAGATATACCCATATCCGCTCAAATCATCTGTGAAGGTCGAAAATAACGATACCCGCCACGAGCCTTAATACTCATTGGTCTGCATACATCAGTATGTATTATTTCCAATAAGTTTGTTGCCCATTCCATTGTTCCGAAGAACGGAGTTTTAGTCATCTCGCCCAAAGGCACGGTTCGCAAGCATCAAATGATTCATAACCAAGTGATTCCAAAAATCCATCTTTAGGGAGTTTCTTCATGCGCTTTACACCGATATGACCCAAACGGCAGTGCCACAAATAAGTTGCACTATCATTATTAACTTTGCATCTTTTGGCATCAATATTATGAATATGTGTATCACTACGATCGAGATCCAATAAACTATTTTCATTGGGTGTGTGACCATTGAAGGTTTTATTCATGTAAATGTAACAACAATTATTCTCTGACTTTAAATGAATAACCGTATTGCAATAAACATGATCAAATCATATTCATGCTCAACGCAAAAGCTAAATAACATTTATTTAGGTTCAACACTAATCCCGAAAGTATAGGGAGTGTGCGATGATGATCATATCAATCTTGGAACTACTTCCAACACTCATCGTCACTTCCCTTCAACTAGTTTCGCTTATTACGCAACTCCCGTTTCGAGTTACTACTCTTAGCAACTGAACCAGTATCAAATACCGAGGGGTTGCTACGAAGACTAGTAAAATACACATCAATAACCTGTATATCAAATATACCTTTGTTCACTTTTCCATCCTTCTTATCCGCCAAATACTTGGGGTAGTTCCGCTTCTAGTGACCAGTTCCATTGCAGCAAAAGCACTTAGTCTCGTGCTTAGGTCCAGACTTGGGCTTCTTCACTCGAGCAGCAACTTGCTTGCCGCTCTTCTTGAAGTTCCCCTTCTTCCCTTTGCCTTTTCCTTCAGACTAGTGGTCTTGTCAACCATCAACACTTGATGTTTTTCTTGATTTCTACCTTCGCCGATTTTAGCATCGCGAAGAGCTTGGGAATTGTTTTCGTCATCCCTTGCATACTATAGTTCATCACGAAGTTCTAGTAACTTAGTGATGGTGACTAGAGAATTCTGTCAAACACTATCTTATCTAGAAGATTAACTCCCACTTGATTCAAACGATTGAAGAACCCAGACAATCTGAGCACATGCTCACTAGTTGAGCGATTCTCCTCCATCTTTTAGCTATAGAACTTGTTGGAGACTTCATATCTCTCAACTCGGGCATTTGCTAAAATATTAACTTCAACTCCTGGAACATCTCATATGGTCCATGATGTTCAAAACGTCTTTGAAGTCCCGATTCTAAGCCGTTAAGCATAGTGCACTAAACTATCAAGTAGTCATCATATTGAGCTAGCCAAACGTTCATAACGCTCAGACCGCTTCCCGCAATAGGTCCGCTACCTAGCGGTGCATCAAGGACATAATTCTTCCGTGCAGCAATGAGGATAAACCTCAGATCACGGATCCAATCCGCATCATTGCTACTAACATCTTTCAACACAATTTTCTCTAGGAACATATCAAAATAAACATATGAAAGCAACAACGCAAGCTATTGATGTACAACATAATTTGCAAAATACTACCAGGACTAAGTTCATGATAAATTTAAGTTCAATTAATCATATTACTTAAGAACTCCCACTTAGACAGACATCTCTCTAGTCATCTAAGTGATCACGTGATCCAAATCAACTAAACCATAACCGATCATCACGTGAGATGGAGTAGTTTTCAATGGTGAACATCATTATGTTGATCATATCTACTATATGATTCACGCCGACCTTTCGGTCTCCGTGTTCCGAGGCCATATCTCGCATATGCTAGGCTCGCCAAGTTTAACTCGAGTATTCTGCGTGTGCAAAACCGGGCTTGCACCCGTTGTAGATGGACGAGAGCTTATCACACCCGATCATCACGTGGTGTCCGGGCACGACGAACTTTGGCAACGGTGCATACTCGTGGAGAACACGTCTTGATAATTTTTAGTGAGAGATCATCTTAAAATGCTACCGTCAATCAAAGCAAGATAAGATGGATAAAGGATAAACATCACATGCAATCAATATAAGTGATATGATATGGCCATCATCATCTTGTGCTTGTGATCTCCATCTCAAGCACCGTCGTGATCACCATCGCCACCGCGCGACACCTTGATCTCCATCGTAGCATCGTTGTCGTTACGCCATCTATTGCTTCTACGACTATCGCTACCGCTTAGTGATAAAGTAAAGCAATTACGTATGCTTGCATTTCATACAATAAAGCGACAACCATATGGCTCTCGCCGATTGCCGATAACTTCGGTTACAAAACATGATCATCTCATACAATAAAATATAGCATCACGCCTTGACCATGTCACATCACAACATGCCCCGCAAAAACAAGTTAGACGTTCTCTACTTTGTTGTTGCAAATTTTACGTGGCTGCTACGGGCTGAGCAAGAACCGTTCTTACCTACGCATCAAAACCACAACGATAGTTCGTCAAGTTAGTGTTGTTTTAACCTTCGCAAGGACCGGGCGTAGCCACACTCGGTTCAACTAAAGTGAGAGAGACAGACACCTGCCAGTCACCTTTAAGCAACGAGTGCTCGCAGCGGTGAAACCAGTCTCGCGTAAGCGTACGCGTAATGTCGGTCCGGGCCGCTTCATCTCACAATACCGCCGAACCAAAGTATGACATGTTGGTAAGCAGTATGAATTGTATCGCCCACAACTCACTTGTGTTCTACTCGTGCATATGACATCTACGCATAAAACCAGGCTCGGATACCACTGTTGGGGAACGTAGTAATTTCAAAAAATTTCCTACGCACACGCAAGATCATGGTGATGGCATAGCAACGAGAGGGGAGAGTATTGTCCACGTACTCGTGAGACCGTAAGCGGAAGCGTTATGACAACGCGGTTGATGTAGTCGCACGCCTTCACGATCCGACCGATCCAAGTATCGAACGCACGGCACCTCCGAGTTCAGCACACGCTCAGCTCGATGACAATCCCGGGCTCTAATCCAAAGAAAGCGTCGGGGATGAGTTCACAAGACGACGGGCGTGGTGGCGATGATGATGCTCTATCGCGCAGGCTTCGCCTAAACTCATGACGATATGACCGAGGTGGAATATGGTGGAGGGGGCACTGACACGGCTAAGGAACGATCCGTAGATCAACTTGTGTGTCATGGGGTGCCCCCGCCTCAGATATAAAGGAGCAAGGGGAGGAGGCCGGCCCTAGGAGGGGCGCCAAGTGTGGAGTCCTACTAGGACTCCCTAGTCCTAGTAGGATTCCACCTCCTTGTTGGAGTAGGAGAAGGGGAAAGAGGGGAGAGAAATAAGGAAAGGGGCTGCGCCTCTTGTCCAATTCGGACCAGAGGGGGCGCATGCCTCCTTCCTTTGGCCTCTCCTCTATTCCCGTATGGCCCAATAAGGCCCATATACTCCCGGCGAATTCCCGTAACTCTCCGGTACTCGAAAAATACCCGAATCACTCGGAACCTTTCCGAACTCGAATATAGTCGTCCAATATATCGATCTTTACGTCTCGACCATTTCGAGACTCCTCGTCATGTCCCCGATTTCATCCGGACTCTGAACTCCTTCGGTACATCAAAACTCATAAACTCATAATATAAGCATCGCCGAAACCTTAAGCGTGTGGACCCTACGGGTTCGAGAACTATGTAGACATGACCTATAACTATTCTTGGTCAATAACCAATAGCGGAACCTGGATGCTCATATTGGCTCCTACATATTCTACGAAGATCTTTATCGGTCAAACCGCATAACAACATACGTTGTTCCCTTTGTCATCGGTATGTTACTTGCCCGAGATTCGATCGTCGGTATCCAATGCCTAGTTCAATCTCGTTACTGGCAAGTCTCTTTACTCGTTACGTAATGCATCATTCCGTAACTAACTCATTAGCTACATTGCTTGCAAGGCTTATAGTGATGTGCATTACCGAGAGGGCCCAGAGATACCTCTCCGACAATCGGAGTGACAAAACCTAATCTTGAAATACGCCAACCCAACATGTACCTTTGGAGACACCTGTAGTACTCCTTTATAATCACCCGATTACGTTGTGACGTTTGGTAGCACCCAAAGTGTTCCTCCGTAAACGGGAGTTGCATAATCTCATAGTTACAGGAACATGTATAAGTCATGAAGAAAGCAATAGCAATATACTAAACGATCAAGTGCTAGGCTAACGGAATGGGTCATGTCAATCACATCATTCTCCTAATGATGTGATCCCATTAATCAAATAACAACACATGTCTATGGTTAGGAAACATAACCATCTTTGATTAATGAGCTAGTCAAGTAGAGGTATACTAGTGACTATATGTTTGTCTATGTATTCACACATGTATCATGTTTCCGGTTAATACAATTCTAGCATGAATAATAAACATTTATCATGATATGAGGAAATAAATAATAACTTTATTATTGCCTCTAGGGCATATTTCCTTCACATGGCAGCCCACATCGCCATGGGACGCATCGGCGAAGTCTACAAATAGGAGCTAAAGGACACTATCTACCAAATATGTGGGCGCCAAGATGAGCAATGGGAAATGATCAGCACCGGGAGGGGCAGGTCCATTGCAGCATTCATCCAGGAGTTAGACCAACACATTCGTCGACAGGAGAACCAGATGTGCGCAAGCATGTTAGATTTGAAGAAGGCGATGACTAGGATCGCCGAGCTAGAAGAGGAACTCAAGACTACACGCGATGGATATGAAGAGGAAATAACGATACTCATGGAGAAGAATGACGACCTGATAAGAAAGATAGGAGTATTCCTGGGAGACCCCGTGCCAGGAGGAGAAGACGATGAACCCAAGGAAATACGTTCTGAAGACTACATCATCATCGATTTACACCGACTCGACCGATGGTAGTGATGATGATTATGAAGACGAAGCTGGAGCAGATATCATGGAGTCTTCCACCGATCAAAATTTCGAGATGACCACCATATGATTAGTAGTATTCCCCTTGTATATAGTAGTAGTCTGAGCACTTTTGTAACGATAGTTCTAGACCGATTGTATGCCCTTGCTTGATTGATTGAGTGATATGATATGATTGTGTTTGTCTCATGTGCATATGGGTAGTGCTTTCTCACTAGACCTCATTCTATTCTAATCTCTCCCCTCTAAACCCATCAGATGCCTCCGAGACGTGACACCGGATTTGTCTTCCCACCGAAGATCACCCAGTTGATCCAACAGCAGAATGCCTTGATGCAGATATTAGTCCAGAACCAAGGCAACAACAACAATAACCCGCCTCCAGTTGACAACTTAGCCCGTTTTCTGAGGCTGCAGCCGCCGGTGTTTTCCAGTAGCACCGAGCCCATAGTTGCGGATGACTGGCTACGCAGGATTGGAAGGGAGTTGACCACCGCAGGTTGTACAGATGTAGAGAAGGTGCATTTTGCCGCACATCAGTTGGATGGACCAGCAGCCTCATGGTGGGAGAATTACACAGCCACCTTCCCTATAGCCAATATCACCTGGGATCAGTTTCAGCAAGCATTTCGCACATCCCATGTCTCAACTGGAGCTATGAGCATGAAGAAGCGTGAATTTCGCAACTTGTGGCAGGGAAATCGTACTGTGGCTCAGTACGTGGATGAGTTTAGTAAGCTATCTCGTTATGCCCCTGATGATGTGGCCATGCATTCCGCAAGGTGAGAAGTTTATGGAAGGGCTGAACGATGAGATGAGCTTGCAGTTGATGGTAGCAACATTTAACAACTACCAGGAGTTGGTAGACAAGGCTCTTATGATTGAAGGGAAACAGCAGCAGATTGAGAGCCGCAAGAGGAAGTATGGACAAGGGAAGTACAATTCTGGAGCTCAGCAGAAGCCTCGTTTCACCCCGAACTCGGGAGGACTTACCCATAAACATGGAGGCCATACCCACAATGGAGGAAGTTTCCATAACCACAATGGCCCCAAGAATGGGAATGGGAGTGGAGCAAGCAGTAATCAGAACCGCTCCAACCCAGCCACACCCGCCAAGAAAGATCTAAGTCACATTACTTGTTTCAAGTGCGGGAAGACTGGACACTATACCACTGAGTGCCCTGAAGCAAAGAATGGTAATGGCAATGGAAGCTCTGGGAAGAAGCCCAACCCTTTCAACAGGGGACAAGTGAATCACGTGAACGTGGAGGAGGTTGAAGAGCAGCCAGATGCAGTTATCGGTAAGTTTTTGGTTTAGTCATTTAGTGCAATCGTTCTTTTTGGTACTGGTGCATCGCATTCATACATATCAAGGGGATTTGTGGATAAGTATAAGTTGCCCACTAAAGTACTTAGGACACCTATGTTAGTAACCTCACCAGGAGCGGAGTATATGGCAAGTCAAGGATGTTTTCAGATGCCATTGACCATTGGAAGCCATGTTTTCCCCTCAGACCTGATAATTTTGGAGTCACAAGGATTGGATGTGATACTAGGCATGGGTTGGCTATCGATGTATGGGGGAAACATCGATTGCGTCAGTAAGTAGATTTTGCTCACCACCCCGGAGGGAAAAAAGGATCAAGTATGTATCCAGGCATGCGCCGAGGAGGACCCAAGTAAATTCTCTCACGGGAGTTGTTCAGGAGGAAGTGCCTGTAGTGAAGGATTACCCATATGTATTTCCAGAGGAGTTACCAGGCATGCTGCCAGATCGAGACATTGAATTTTTAATAGAACTATTGCCAGGCACCGGACCAATATTGAAGAGACCGTACCGGATGCCCGCGAATGATCTGGAGGAGATTAAGAAGCAGATTGAGGATTTATTAGAGAAAGGGTACATTAGACGGAGTTCATCTCCATGGGGAGCCCCGGTGCTCTTGGTTGAGAAGAAGGATGGATCGTTAAGGATGGTTGTTGATTATCGTGCGTTGAACGAAGTGACGATCAAGAACAAGTACCCACTACCGATGATCAATGATTTGTTTGACCAGCTGCAAGCAGCTAAGGTGTTTTCGAAGATCGATCTGCGATCAGGATATCACCAGCTGAAGATTAGGGAAAAGGATATACCTAAGACAGCTTTTACCACAAGGTATGGGTTATATGAATATACGGTTATGTCATTTGGACTGACTAACGCCCCTGCCTATTTCATGAGTATGATGAACAAGGTGTTCATGGAGTTTTTGGATAAGTTTGTCGTGGTGTTCATTGATGATATCTTGGTATACTCGAAGAATGAAGAGGAACACAAGGAGCATTTGCGTTTAGTTCTCGAGAAACTCAGGGAACACCAGTTATATGCCAAGTTCAGCAAATGTGAGTTTTGGTTGAAGGAACTTGGATTTCTTGGACATGTTATATCAGGAGAAGGTATAGCAGTGGATCCTACCAAGGTCCAGTCATTCACTGAGTGGTTGGCGCCCACTTCAGTTGGGGAGATCCACAGTTTTCTTGGACTCGCGAGATACTATCGGAGATTTATTGAGAATTTCTCCAAGATTGCGAAACCTATGACGGCATTGCTGAATAAGGACACCAAGTTCCATTGGACTGAGGAATGCGAAGCAAGTTTCCAGGAGTTGAAGAAACGTTTAACTACAACCCCAGTGCTAATTCTGCCGGATATACGCAAGGATTTCCAAGTGTATTGCGACGCCTCTCGCTTAGGACTTGGATGAGTACTTATGCAAGACGGAGGAGTTGTTTCATATGCCTCACGTCAACTTCGACCGCATGAGTTGAATTATGCCACGCATGACTTGGAGTTAGCAGCTGTGGTGCATGCTCTCAAGACCTGGAGACATTTTCTTATTGGAAACCGTTGTGATGTGTACACGGATCACAAGAGTTTGAAGTACATTTTTACCCAGAAGGAGCTAAACCTCAGGCAGAGGAGATGGTTGGAGCTCATAAAGGATGATGATATGAAGTTACACTATCATCCAGGAAAGGCCAATGTCGTAGCAGACGCTTTGAGCCGGAAGAGTTATGTCAATACCCTCGTAAACGGAGGAATGCCAAAGGAGTTAGCGGAAGATCTCAGGGAGCTATGTTTGGAGATAGTTCCCAGAGGATACGTTGCATCATTGGAGGTTCAGTCAACATTATCAGAAAAGATTCGAGAAGCTCAGAAGGATGACAAGGAAATTGCCGAGATAAAGGAGAAGATGAGTGAAGGAAAAGCCAAAGGTTTTCGTGAGGATGAACACGACACCTTGTGGTTTGAGGACCGTGTATATGTGCCCAATAATGCAGAGATCAGGAAGTTGATACTTCAGGAAGCTCATGACTTTCCATACTCGATACACCCCGGAAACACCAAGATGTATTTGGATTTGAAGGAGCGTTTCTGGTGGACTGGGATGAAGCAGGATATTGCTGAGTATGTAGCAGTATGTGATGTATGTCAGAGAGTGAAGGCAGAACATCAGAAGCCAGCAGGATTACTGCAGCCTATGCCGATACCCGAATGGAAGTGGGATAAGCTTGGAATGGATTTTATCACCGGATTGCCCAGGACCCGATCGGGATATGATTCTATCTGGGTAGTAGTGGATCGTTTGACCAAAGTAGCCCACTTTATCCCAGTGAAGACCACCTATACAAGTGCGAAGTTGGCCAAGATATATATGACTAAGATCGTATGTCTGCACAGAGTTCCGAGGACCATCGTATTAGATAGAGGAACACAGTTTACTTCAAAGTTTTGGCACCAGCTGCACCAGACTTTGGGTACCAGGCTAGAGTTCAAGATGACCTTTCATCCGCAGCAGATGGATGGACTAAGAGAGTCAATCAGATTCGAGGACATGTTGAGAGCTTGTGCGCTAGATTACGGATCTAGTTGGGACGACAACTTGCCCTATGCGGAATTCTCAGACAACAACAAATGCCTACGTGCCGCTTTGAAGATGGCACCGTTCAAAGCCCTGTATGGAAGAAGATGCCGAACACCGTTGATGTGGGATGAAGTTGGAGACCGCCAGTTTTTTGGACCGGATTTGATTAAAGAGTCGGAAGAGAAGGTTAAGCTGATTCGAGATAGACTGAAGGTAGCTCATCCGTAAGAGTTATGCAGATTCAAAATGCAAGGAGGTAGTCTATGAAATTGGAGACAGAGCATATCTGCGAGTGTCACCTCTGTGAGGAGTTAAACGTTTTGGATTTAAGGAAAGTTAGCCCCGAGATTTGTGGGACCGTACCTTGTTTTGGAACGCATGGGAGGGGTTGCCTACAAGTTGGAGTTACCCAAAGGATTGTCAGGAGTTCAGGATGTGTTTCACGTTTCCCAGTTAAAGAAGTGCCATGCAGAGATGGCCGATATTCCTCTAAGAGATACAGTGCCCTGGAAGCAATTTAGTTGGATAGTGATTTGACATATGAGGAGAAACCAGTCAAGATTCTCGAGTTTGCCAGCCGAGTTACTCACATCAGGGTTATCAAGTTTTGCAAAGTTCAGTGGAGCCACCATATCAAGGAGGAAGCCACTTGGGAACAAAAGGATGATCTATGCAAAGACCACCCACACCTATTTTCTAGCCAATCCGAATCTCGAGGACGAGATTCATCTTAATGGGGTAGGTTTGTAACATCCCAAATTTTCAATTTGGAATGTTATACATAGGTCATTCATGCATATCATGTTTTATTGCATTTCATTTCGCGATCCTCGAAAATCCTAAGCAACTCAAGGACCCACGGAGAGAGTTGGGTATTTCACATTTTTCATATTTGAATTTTATCAAATATTGAAACAAGGATCATTTTGGTTTTAATTAATTTTTCTCTCTGAAAATATTTCATATTAAAATATATGAGAGGAGATAATATGACTTCTCCAAAATAAATGAAATATTGGAGGAAAAATATTAAAATCAAATAAATAATTTAATTTGGATTTTATTGCAATTTTATTTGAATTAGAAAAATATGCGTTTTACAAAATTGCATTAGAGGCCCAAATAAATGTTCACTTTGTCCGAAATATTATTAGAGGACCGTGAAAATTTATTTCGGGATTTTTGGAGTTCGTTTAGTATTTCTTTCACTTGTTTTTCTGCGTCGGGACTTAAAAAAAAGTCAAACCGACCTACGGGTCAGAATCGCCCGGACTCCCAGTGCCCCCTTTATAAGGCGCCGAGCCGCCGCAGCCCACCCCGAAGCCGCCCGCCCGCGCCTCCCGAACCCTAGCGCCACGCCGCCATGGCCGACGCCGCCTCGCCGCTTATCGCAAGAAGCCGCCGAGTCATTGCTCACGGAGTTAGCCGCCGCCGCCACCGTTTTTTTCATCGGTTTATTTCGATAAACCCTAGATCTAGATCCGTTTTTTAGTTTCTGGTTTAATTTATTAGATCGGTTTTCCGTCGTTTTATTTATTTAGCGGACGTTCGTCCGTACGTTCGTTTTAATGAACGCCGTTTATCCGTTAGCCGCAGACAGCGAACATTAGTTTGTTAGCCTATTGGTCAGTTTTTCTTTTTCCAGGGTTTTTCGCGATTATTTTCGATCACGATTTCTGCCCTGATCTTCGATCTAGTATAACTTTTAGCTCGTTTATCCAAATCAGGTGAAACAAGCGCCTAGATCTTCGTCTCGTGGTCCTCTTTCTGTTTAACCAACATGAACAAGATTTTGGTACTGCAAATTTGGACTTTAGTCCAGATTAGTAAACAGATCTTGTTTCTTTCGCAGTTCATGTTTTGTTACTCCGTTTTATTTGATTCTTTTTGCTAACCGGAGTTCTTCAGTTGAACTTTCTGGTTAGATCTTCTTATTTGAGTTTTACCCGTGCATCTTTGCTTGATTTCTTATGTATGCTATTGTTTGTTTGCGATAGAATTCCCGGAGTGCGAAGCGTGTTACTAGGAGTCCCTAGGTTTTGCGGATCGTCAGCAAGGCAAGTAACACATTGATCATACTCTTTTCATACCCAGTTTCTAGGCATCAGTTACAATCCCCAAACACTGCATGATTAGGATGTGATTAACTTGTGGGTATTTGGGAAGTAGATGATGAGGTAGAACCTATTGCCTTGTTTATTATCAAACCCTGGGAGTTACTTCTACGTTATGCTTATATTGCTATGCTATGCTCGTAGACGTGGTTTGGGTTTGAGTGAATTCATGACAGATGTGAGTTGTTAATTAATGGTTCAACTTAAGGTGGCAAATTTAATACACATCTGGGTGGATTGCTTGTGGGCACCTGGAGAATCCAGTGTTGTCCTAGGATATCCCGGAGTACCCGTGTGATCATCCTACGGTCCGCCACCTGTGCTCAAAGGGATCATAAGATTATTCATGCTAGAAACTGTGTGCAGCCACAAGCCATTATGGGCTCTGGCATAGTTTAGTATGTTGCGTGACCTCTTTCAGTGGTGGGCTAGCAGATGTAGAGGGAAAGTAGGTGTAACTGTCCACCCAGAGTAAAGAGTTAATGCTTCTGAAAGATCGTGTCTCGGTTATCCGTTTCTCAAACACCATGTAGTGCGAGAAATCAAACGGAGGAGATCAGGTCTCGTGGGGAAAAGTGCGCAAACCTCTGCAGAGTGTATAAACTAATCATGGTTAGCCGTGTCCCCGGTTATGGACATTTTGAGTATCTGGTACTTGAATTATTGATTTGACCTTATCACTCTAAATTAATTTGTTGGGTTGCTAATGATTACCTTAATTGGGATTGAGTTGGAGGAACCTTCTCAATGATGTTTCAACCACCATGATAGTTAAATAAAATCTATTCCTTTGTTGTAGGGAAAAACTGGCTTTTCACAAAAATAATATAACCATAGAGCCTCCACCAGCCATATATGCATGTAGTGATAGCATTTATCTGTTCATTACTCTACTGTGTTATATTGCCAGCATATTCCATGTGCTGACCCATTTTCGGGCTACAACGTTTCATGTTGTAGACTTTTCATATGACGAGTAAGGTGCCATAGGTCGTTTGTCATGCACTCAGCTATGCCGTTGGAGTTGATGGACTCACTTTATCTTCCAAGCCTTTTGCTGTTATCATATTTAGATGGCCTTAAGCCATATTTATTGTAATAAGTTCTCTTTTAAGACATTCGATGTAATAAGTGTGTGATTGCTACTCTACTATAAATCCATTCGAGTACTGTGTGTGTCAGCATTACCGATCCAGGGATGACACTGAAGCACAAAGACTTGACCGTGTGAGGTCGGGTCGCTACATCAAGTCCATCGAAACCGATTTCCTATGCATCTTCTTTTTCATTTTCAGTGTTAAAGCTTTTACCGGTCTTATTTGAGGAAGGGTTCTCACCATTTTATTTTGGGTGTTTTCTCAATTGTTATCTTTTGATATTTCTATCAAGATTGTGTTAGCCCTTGTCTTTAGCTTTCCAACAAACTTGATTTCGTTGAATTCAGAGTTCATTTGCAAAAGTTGTGACCTTTTCAATTTTTCCGGTTCCCGCATCTCTCTGCCTACTGCGGGTGCCCGGGGTAACCCGAGCCCCTTCATAGACACCTCTCTGACCGGTCCGGGTGCCCGGGGTCACCCGAGCCGCTCCTGAACCTCCTCTGATCACCCCGAGTGCCCGGCCCCCCTGCCCTGTTTCTTTCATTGTATGTCCGGGTGCCCGGGGTTGTATGCCTTTTTCTCTGTTGGGTCCGGGTGCCCGGTGTTGGGAAACGTTGCATGGAAAACAAAAAAAATTCTACGCACACGCAATGATCTATCCATGGATATGCATAGCAACGATGGGGAGAGTGTGTCTACGTACCCTCGTAGACCGTAAGCGGAAGCGTTAACAACGCGGTTGATGTAGTCGAACTTCTTCTAGCTCCGACCGATCAAGTAATCAGAGCGACCGGACCTCAAACAACTGATCTACGTGCATCGTTGTCATCCTGGATCAAGAATCTTTGACACGCACAGTACTCGAAGGATTTATAATAGAGTAGCAATCACACACTTATTACATCGAATGTCTCAAAAGAGAACTTATTACAATAAATATGGCTTAAGGCCATCTAATAACGATAATAGCGGAAGGCTTGAAAGATAAGCGAGTCCATCAACTCCAACGGCATCACTGAGTATAGAACCACGACCTAAGGCACCTTACTCGTCGTCTGAAAAGTCTGCAACATGAAACGTTGCAGCCCGAAACGGGTCAAAGACATGGAATATGCCGCAATGTAACACATAGAGAGTAATATGAAAGAGTAATGCTATACTACATGTATATATGGCTGGTGGAAAGCTCTATGGTTACAGTTTTGCGTAAAGCCAATTTTCCCTACTTCAAAGGAATAAATTTTATTTAACTATCATGGTTGTTGTTAAACATTGAGAATGGTTGACAGCATTCTCAATACCAATTAAGCATCATCATTAAAACCCAACAATATTAATTAAAGTAACATGATGAGATTCACATGATATCCAAGTACTAGATACTCAAGATGTCCATAACCGGGGACACGGCTAACCATGATTAGTTTGATACACTCTGCAGAGGTTTGTGCACTTTTCCCCACAAGACTCGATCTCCTCCGCTTGATTTCTCGCACTACATGATGTTTGAGAAACGGATGACCGAGACATAGTCTTCGTAAGCGCTTAGCACCTTACTTAACGGGTAGACCGTACCAAACTACATCCCCTACATCAGCTAGTCTACCACCGTAAGAGTTCGCATGACTTAGTCAACTATGCTAGAGCCCATAGTAGCTTGCATTGCTACCTAAAGTTTCTAGCATGAATAATCTCATGATCCCTTTGAGCCTGGGTGGCGGTCCAAAAAGAAACAGGCAATCCTGGAATACCCAGGTACCTCAATCCACCAAGATGTGTGTTTAAGTTGCCACCTTAAATAAACCATTAATTAAAATCTCACATATGGCATGGATACACTCACCCAATCCACGTCTACTAGCATAGCATGGCATAATAAGCAAACGTAGAAGTAACTCCCAAGGGTTTGATAATAAAACAGGTAATATGTACTACCTCAACTACTTTCCCAAAACCCACAGTTTAATTAGATACTAATCATGCAATGTTTGAGGATTTATCTAATGCATAAAAACTGGGTATGAAAAGGGATATGATCAAAGTGTTACTTGCCTTGCTGATGATCCGCGAAACCTAGAGATTCAAAGTAGCAAGCGCACTCGGGTACTCTATCACAAACAAACAAGCATACAATTAGTACTCATCTAATGCACAGGTAAAACTCAAATAAAAGATCTAACCAGAAAGTTCAACTTAAGAACTCTGGTTTGCAAAAAGAATCAAATCGAACGAAGCAACGAAAGTGAAACGGCGAAAGAAACAAGCTTCGTTTACTAATCTGGACCTAAGTCAAATTTTACAAAAGCAAAAACTTGTTTGAGTTGATTATTGGGAAAGAGGGTTTTGAGACGAAACTCTAGGCGCTTGAATCGCCTGATTCCGATAAACGAGCGAAAAGTTATACTAAAACAAAAATCGGATCAGAAATCGCGATCAGAAAGATCGTGGAATAAATCTGAGAAAAAGAAAAACGACTAACGGATTATCGAACGAACGTTTGTTATCTGGATCTAAACGATGAACGCGTTCGTTAAAACGAACGAACGAGCGAACACTCGCTAACTAACCTAAACCGAAAAAAACCGATCTAATAAAAAAAATGGATCTAAAAACCGCGAAAACCGGAAAAACTGAACGGTTTTTCTAAAAACCCGGTGGCGCGGGGTCAACGTCGGCGGGCGGCTTGGCGGCTCGTGGCGCGCATTAGGCTAGGGTTAGGGCGGGCGGGGTCAATGGGCACGACGGCAGCTTGGCCGGGTCGCCCAAAGGCTATATAAAGACCCCGACCAGGCGGAGTCCTGGCCGGTCACGGCCCAAGGTCGGTTCGGATTTTCTTAAATAATTACGCGGAGAAAAATTAACGAAAGAAATACTAAACGGACTCCAAAAATCCCGAAATAAAATTTCCCCGGCTTCTAAAATCAAGACGGACAAGATGAACATTTATTTGGGGCCTAAATGCAATTTTGAAAAACGCGCATTTTTCCTAAATTCAAATAAAATGGCGAAAACTCCAAATAAAAATCTGATTTGATTTTTTTATTAAATCTTCAATATTTCTTTATTTTGGGAAAGTCATTTTATTCCCTCTCTCATATTTTGATAATATAAATAATTGAAGATAAAATAAATAAAACCAAATGATCCTATTTTCAAAATTTGAGAAAACTCAAATATGAAAATAAAGAAATCTCCAACTCTCTCCGTGTGTCCTTGAGTTGCGTGAAATTTGATCAAGAAAAAATGCAATAAAATATGATATGCAAATGATGATCTATGTATAACATTCCAAATTAAAACTTTGGGATGTTACAAACCTACCCCCCTTAAGATGAATCTCGCCCTCGAGATTCGGGTTGGCTAGAAAATAGGTGAGGGTGGTCCTTCACAGATCTTCTTCTCGCCCTGTGTGGCTTCATCCTCGGTGCGGTGGCTCCACCGACTTTGCAAAACTTGATAACCTTGTGCGGTGACTACCGGCATACTCGAGAATTTTGACTGGTTTCTCCTTGTAGGTCAAATCATTACCCAACTGAATTGCTTCCAGTGGCACAGTATCTCTCAGAGGTATATCAGCCATCTCTGCATGGCACTTCTTCAACTGAGAAACGTGGAACACATCGTGAACTCCTAACAATCCTTCGGGCAATTCCAACTTGTAAGCAACTTCTCCCATGCGCTCCAAAACTCTGTAGGGTCCCACAAAACTGTTGGGGAACGTTGCATAAAATAAAATTTTCCTACGTTCACCAAAATCCATCTATGAGTTCATCTAGCAACGAGAGAGAGAGATGCATCTACATACCCTTGTAGATCGCGTGCGGAAGCGTTCAAGAGAACGGGGTTGAGGGAGTCGCTCGTCGTGATCCAAATCACCGGAGATCCTAGCGCCGAGCAGACGGCACCTCCGCTGCTCAACACACATACGGTCGGCGGACGTCTCCTCCGCCTTGATCCAGCAAGGGGAAGGAGAGGTTGATGAAGATCCAAAGAAGACGACGGCGTGGTGGTGGATGCAGGTTCCCAAGTAGGCTTCGCCAAGCAACTACGGGAGGAGGAGGAGGTGTAGCAGGGGAGAGGGAGGCGCCAAGGGTTCAGCGTGCGGCTGCCCTCCCTCCCCCCTTTATATAGGCCCCCTGGGGGGCACCGGCCCTGGAGATTAGATCTCGCAAGGGAGGGCGGCGGCCAAGGGGGGAGGCTTGCCCCCCAAGGCAAGTGGGGCGCCCCCCACCCCTAGGGTTTCCAACCCTAGGCGCAGGGGGCCCAAGGGGGGGGGGGGCTCCCCAGCCCACTCGGGGCTGGTTCCTCCCACTTCAGCCCACGGGCCCTCCGGGATAGGTGGCCCCACCGGTGGACCCTCGGGACCTTTCCTGGTCCCAGACAATACAGTGACCCCAAAACTCTCCCGATGGTCAAATAGCACTTCCTATATATAATTCTTTACCTCCGGACCATTCCTAACTCCTCGTGATGTACGGGATCTCATCCGGACTCAACAACATTCGGTTTGCTACATACTGATATTCATACAACCCTAGCGCCACCGAACCTTAAGTGTGTAGACCCTACGGGTTCGGGAGACACGTAGACATGACCAAGACGGCTCTCCTGGCCAATAACCAACAGAGGGATCTGGATACCCATGTTGTCTCCCACATGCTCCTCGATGAGCTCATCGGATGAACTACGATGTCGAGGATTCAAGCAACCCCGTATACAATTCCCTTTGTCAATCGGTATGTTACTTGCCCGAGATTCGATCGTCGGTATCCCAATACCTTGTTCAATCTCGTTACCGGCAAGTCACTTTACTCGTATCGTAATGCATGATCCCGTGACCAAACACTTGGTCACTCGAGCTCATTATGATGATGCATTACCGAAAGTGGCCCAAGTGATACCTCTCCGTAATACGGAGTGACAAATCCTGCCTCAATCCGTGTCAACCCAATGTACACTTTCGGAGATACCTGTAGTGCACCTTTATAGTCACCCAGTTACGTTGTGACGTTTGGTACACCCAAAGCACTCCTATGGTATCCGGGAGTTGCACGATCTCATGGTCTAAGGAAAACATACTTGACATTGGAAAAGCTCTAGCAAAACGAACTACACGATCTTGTGCTATGCTTAGGATTGGGTCTTGTCCATCACATCATTCTCCTAATGATGTGATCCCGTTATCAATGACATCCAATGTCCATAGTCGTGAAACCATGACTATCTATTGATCAACGAGCTAGTCAACTAGAGGCTCACTAGGGACATGTTGTGGTCTATGTATTCACACGTGTATTACGATTTCCTGATAATACAATTATAGCATGAATAAAAGACAATTATCACGAACAAGGAAATATAATAATAATCCTTTTATTATTGCCTCTAGGGCATATTTCCAACAATCTCCCACTTGCACTAGAGTGAATAATCTAGTTACATTGTGATGAATCGAACACCGTGAGAGTTCTGGTGTTGATCATGTTTTGCTCGCGGAAGAGGTTTAGTCAACGGATCTGCGACATTCAGATCCGTATGCACTTTGCAAATTTCTATGTCTCCATCTTGAACATTTTCACGAATGGAGTTAAAGAGACGCTTGATGTGCTCGGTCTTCTTGTGAAACCTGGGCTCCTTGGCAAGTGCAATAGCTCCTGTGTTGTCACAGAAGAGTTTGATCGGCCCCGACGCATTGGGTATGACTCCTAGGTCGGTGATGAACTCCTTCACCCAAATTGCTTCATGCGCTGCCTCCGAGGCTGCCATGTACTCCGCTTCACACGTAGATCCCGCCACGACGCCTCGCTTGGAGCTGCACCACCATCGCTCCACCATTCAACATATACACGTATCCGGTTTGTGACTTAGAGTCATCCAGATCTGTGTCGAAGCTAGCGCCGACGTAACCCTTTACTGACGAGCCTTTCGTCACCTCCATAAATCGTAAAACATGTCCTTAGTACTTTCGTACTTCAGGATATTCTTGACCGCTGTCCAAAGGTGTTCCTTGCGGGATTACTTTGGTACCTTCCTACCAAACTTACGGCATGGTTTACATCAGGTCCGGTACACAGCATGACATACATAATAGAACCTATGGCTGATGCATAGGGATGACACTCATCTCTTCTATATCTTCTGCCGTGGTCGGACATTGAGCCGAGCTCAATTTCACACCTTGTAATACAGGCAAGAACCCTTTCTTGGACTGATCCATTTTGAACTTCTTCAATATCTTTTCAAGGTATGTGCTTTGTGAAAGACCTACGAGGCGTCTCGATCTATCTCTATAGATCTTGATGCCTAATATATAAGCAGCTTCTCCAAGGTCCTTCATTGAAAAACTCTTATTCAAGTAGGCCTTAATGTTGTCCAAAGTTCTATATCATTTCCCATCAAAAGTATGTCATCTACATATAATATGAGAAATGCTACAGAGCTCCCACTCACTTTCTTGTAAACGCAGGCTTCTCCATAAGTCTCAAGCATAAACCCAAACGCTTTGATCATCTCATCAAAGCGAATGTTCCAACTCCGAGATGCTTGCACCAACCCATAAATGGATCGCCGGAGGTTGCATACCTTGTTAGCATTCTTAGGGTCGACAAAACCTTCCGGCTGCATCATATACAGTTCTTCCTTAAGATAGCCGTTAAGGAATGCCATTTTGACGTCCATTTGCCATATCTCATAATCATAGTATGCGGCAATTGCTAACATGATTCGGACGGACTTTAGCTTCGCTACGGGAGAGAAAGTCTCATCGTAGTCAACCCGTTGAACTTGCCGATAACCTTTAACGACAAGTCGAGCTTTATAGATGGTAACATTACCATCCGCGTCCGTCTTCTTCTTAAAGATCCATTTGTTTTCTATCACTCGCCGATCATCGGGCAAGTCTGTCAAAGTCCATACTTTGTTTTCATACATGGATCCTATCTCGGATTGCATGGCTTCAAGCCATCTGTTGGAATCTGGGCCCGCCATCGCTTCTTCATAGTTCAAGGTTCACCGTTGTCTAACAACATGATTTCCGTGACAGGGTTGCCATACCACTCTGGTGTGGAACGTGTCCTTGTGGACCCACGGTTCGGTAGCAACTTGATCCGAAGTACCTTGATCATCATCATTAATTTCCTCTCCGATCGGGTGTAGGCACCACAGAAACATTTTCCTGAGCTGCACTACTTTCCGGTTCAAGAGGTAGTACTACATCGAGTTCTACTTTCCTCCCACTTACTCCTTTTGAGAGAAACTCTTTTTCAAGAAAGGATCCGTTCTTGGAAACAAAGATCTTGCCTTCGGATCTAAGGTAGAAGGTATACCCAATGGTTTCCTTAGGGTATCCTATGAAGATGCATTTTTTTCGACTTGGGTTCGAGCTTTTTATGTTGAAGTTTCTTGACATAAGCATCGCATCCCCAAACTTTTAGAAACGACAGCTTAGGTTTCTTCCCAAACCATATTTCATACGGTGTCGTCTCAACGGATTTATACGGTGCCCTATTTAAAGTGAATGTAGCTGTCTCTAGAGCGTATCCCCAAAATGATAGCGGTAAATCTGTAAGAGACATCATAGATCGCACCATATTCAATAGAGTGCGACATTTACGTTCGGACACACCGTTATTACCGAGGTGTTCCAGCGGCATGAGTTGTGAAACGATTCCACATTTCCTTAAGTGTGTACCAAATTCGTGACTTAAATATTCTCCTCCACGATCCGATCGTAAGAACTTTATTTTTGGTCACGTTGATTCTCTACCTCATTATGAAATTCCTTGAACTTTTCAAAGGTCTCGGACTTGTGTTTCATCAAGTAGACATACCCATATCTACTCAAGTCATCGGTGAGAGTGAGAACATAACGATATCCTCCATGAGCCTCAATGCTCATTGGACCGCTTTTACATCGGTATGTATGATTTCCAATAAGTTGGTTGCTCGCTCCATTGTTCCGGAGAATGGAGTCTTGGTCATTTTGCCCATAAGGCATGGTTCGCATGTGTCAAATGATTCATAATCGAGAGACTCTAAGAGTCCATCAGCATGGAGCTTCTTCATGAGCTTTACACCAATGTGACCAAGGCGGCAGTGACACAAGTATGTGGGACTATAGTTATCAACTCTACATATTTTGGTATTTACACAATGAATATGTGTAATATTACGCTTGAGATTCATTAAGAATAAACCATTGACCATCGGAGCATGACCATAAAACATATCTCTCATATAAATAGAACAACCATTATTCTCGGATTTAAATGAGTAGCCATCTCAGATAAACGAGATCACGATACAATGTTCATGCTCAAACTTGGCACTAAATAACAATTATTGAGGTTTAAAACTAATCCCGTGAGGTAAATGTAGAGGTAGCGTGCCGACGGGCGATCACATCGACCTTGGAACCATTCGAAGCGCATCATCACCTCATCCTTCGCCAGTCTCCGCTTATTCCGCAGCCTCCTTTGTGAGTTACATATATGAGCAACGGCACCGTATCAAATACCTGTGAGTTACTACGAGTAATCGGTAAGGTACACATCAATTACATGTATATCAAATATACCTTTAGTTTTGCCGGCCTTCTTGTCTCCGCTAAGTATTTGGGGCAGTTCCGCTTCTAGTGACCCTTCCTTTGCAATAAAGCACTACCCCTCGTGCTTGGGTCCATTCTTTGACTTCTTCCCGGCAATCTGGCTTACCGGGCGGCAACATCCTTGCCGTCCTTCTTGAAGTTCTTCTTACCCTTGCCCTTCTTGAACTTAGTGGTTTTATTGACCATCAACACTTGATGTTCCTTCTTGATTTCTACCTCTCGACTTCAGCATTGAAAATACTTCAGGAATAGTTTTCACCATCCTCGCATATTGTAGTTCATCACAAAGCTCTTGTAGCTCGGTGGGAGCGACTAAAGGATTCTGTCAATGACCGCCTCGTCCGGAGGTTAATGTCCAATTTGGACAAAGCGGTTATGCAACCCAGACATTTTGAGTATGTGCTCAATGACAGAACTATTTTCCTCCATCTTACAACTATAGAACTTGTCGGAGACTTCATATCTCTCGACCCGGGCATGAGCTTGGAAAACCATTTTCAGCTCCTCGGACATCTCATATGCTCCGTGTTGCTCAAAACGCTTTTGGAGCCCCGGTTCTAAGTCGTAAAGCATGCCGCACTGAACGAGTGAGTAATCATCAGCACGAGACTGCCTAGCGTTCACAACATCTTGGTTCTCTGGGATGGGTGCTTCTCCTAGCGGTGCTTCTAGGACATATTGTTTCTTGGCTGCTATGAGGATGATCCTCAGGTTAGGACCCGATCCGAATAGTTGCTGCCATCATCTTTCGACTTGGTTTTCTCTAGGAACGCGTTGAAGTTCATGGTGACATGAGCGTTGGCCATTTGATCTACAAGACATTTTGCAAAGATTTTAGACTAAGTTCATGATAATTAAGTTCATCTAATCAAATTATTTAATGAACTCCCACTCAGATTTGACATCCCTCTAGTCATCTAAGTGTTACATGATCCGAGTCGACTAGGCCGTGTCCGATCATCATGTGAGACGGACTAGTCATCGTCGGTGAACATCTCCATGTTGATCGTATCTTCCATACAACTCATGTTCGACCTTTCGATCTCTTGTGTTCCGAGGCCAGGTCTGTACATGCTAGGCTCGTCAAGTTAACCTAAGTGTTTTTCATGTGTAAAACTGTCTTACACCCGTTGTATGTGAACGTAAGAATCTATCACACCCGATCATCACGTGGTGCTTGAACGACGAACTTTAGCAACGGTGCACGCTTAGGGAGAACACTTTCTTGAAATTATTATAAGGGATCATCTTATTTACTACCGTTGTTCTAAGTAAACAAGATGCATAAACATAATAAACATCACATGCAATTATATAGTAGTGACATGATATGGCCAATATCATATAGCTCCTTTGATCTTCATCTTCGGGGCTCCATGATCATCTTGTCACCGGCATGACACCATGATCTCCATCATCTTGATCTCCATCATCGTGTCTCCATGAAGTTGCTCGCCAACTATTACTTCTACTACTATGGCTAACACGTTTAGCAATAAATTAAAGTAATTTACATGGCGTTTCTTAATGACACGCAGGTCATACAAAAAATAAAGACAACTCCTATGGCTCCTGCCGGTTGTCATACTCATCGACATGCAAGTCGTGATTCCTATTACAAGAACATGATCTCATACATCACACACACACACACACACACACACACATATATATATATATATATATATATATATATCATTCATCATTCATCACAACTTTGGCCATATCACATCACAAAACACTGCTGCAAAAACAAGTTAGACGTCCTCTAATTGTTGTTGCAAGTTTTTACGTGGCTGCAATAGGGTTCTAGCAAGAACGTTTTCTTACCTACGTGAAAGCCACAACGTGATTTGTCAACTTCTATTTACCCTTCATAAGGACCCTTTTCGTCGAATTCGCTCCAACTAAAGTGGGAGAGATAGACACCCGCTAGCCACCTTATGCAACTAGTGCATGTCAGTCGGTGGAACCTGTCTCACGTAAGCGTACGTGTAAGGTCGGTCCGGGCCGCTTCATCCCACAATACCGCTGAAGCAAAATAAGACTAGTAGCGGCAAGAAAGTTGACAACATCTATGCCCACAACAAATTGTGTTCTACTCGTGCAAAAGAGAACTACACATAAACCAGGCTCATGATGCCACTGTTGAGTTATGTTGCATAAAATAAAATTTTCCTCCGTTCACCAAGATCCATCTATGAGTTCATCTAGCAACGAGAGAGAGAGATGCATCTACATACCCTTGTAGATCGCGTGCGGAAGCGTTCAAGAGAACGGGGTTGAGAGTCGTTCGTCGTGATCCAAATCACCGGAGATCCTAGCGCCGAACGGACGGCACCTCCGCTGTTCAACACACGTGACGGTCAGCGTGGACGTCTCCTCCGTCTTGATCCGGCAAGGGGAAGGAGAGGTTGATGAAGATCCAAAGAAGACGACGGCGTGGTGGTGGATGCAAGAGGTTCTCAGGCTTCGCCAAGCAACTACGGGAGGAGGACGAGGTGTAGCAGGGGAGAGGGAGGCGCCAAGGCTTCAGCGTGCGGCTGCCCTCCCTCCCCCCCTTTATCTAGGCCCCACAGGGGGCGCGGACTGAGATTAGATCTCCCAAGGGAGGGCGGCAGGCTTGCCCCCCAAGGCAAGTGGGGCGCCCCCCACCCCTAGGGTTTCCAACCCTTGGCGCAGGGGGGGCCCAATGGGGGGGGGGGGGCGCACCAGCCCACTAGGGGCTGGTTCCCCTCCCACTTCAGCCCACGGGGCCCTCCGGGATAGGTGGCCCCACTCGATGGACCCCCGGGACCCATCCGGTGGTCGGTACAATCTGGTGACCCCAAAACTCTCCCGATGGCCGAAATAGCACTTCCTATATATAATTCTTTACCTCCGGACCATTCCGGAACTCCTCGTGACGTCCGGGATCTCATCCGAGACTCTGAACAACATTCGGTTTGCTGCATACTCATATTCATACAACCCTAGCGTCACCGAACCTTAAGTGTGTAGACCCTATGGGTTCGGGAGACACGTAGACATGACCGAGACGGCTCTCCGGTCAATAACCAACAGCGAGATCTGGATACCCATGTTGGCTCCCACATGCTCCTCGACGATCTCATTGGATGAACCACGATGTCGAGGATTCAAGCAACCCCGTATACAATTCCCTTTGTCAATCGGTATGTTACTTGCCCGAGATTCGATCGTCGGTATCCCAATACCTCGTTCAATCTCGTTACCGGCAAGTCACTTTACTCGTACCGTAATGCATGATCCCGTGACCAAACACTTGGTCACTCTGAGCTCATTATGATGATGCATTACCGAGTGGGCCCAGTGATACCTCTCCGTAATACGGAGTGACAAATCCCAGTCTCGATCCGTGTCAACCCTCTGCACACTTTCGGAGATACCTGTAGTGCACCTTTATAGTCACCCAGTTACGTTGTGACGTTTGGTACACCCAAAGCACTCCTACGGTATCCGGGAGTTGCACGATCTCATGGTCTAAGGAAAAGATACTTGACATTGGAAAAGCTCTAGCAAAACGAACTACACGATCTTGTGCTATGCTTAGGATTGGGTCTTGTCCATCACATCATTCTCCTAATGATGTGATCCGTTATCAATGACATCCAATGTCCATAGTCAGGAAACCATGACTATCTATTGATCAACGAGCTAGTCAACTAGAGGCTCACTAGGGACATGTTGTGGTCTATGTATTCACACATGTATTACGATTTCTGGATAATACAATTATAGCATGAATAAAAGACAATTATCACGAACAAGGAAATATAATAATAATCCTTTTATTATTGCCTCTAGGGCATATTTCCAACAGTCTCCCACTTGCACTAGAGTCAATAATCTAGTTACATTGTGATGAATCGAACACCCATAGAGTTCTGGTGTTGATCATGTTTTGCTCGCGGAAGAGGTTTAGTCAACGGATCTACGACATTCAGATCCGTATGCACTTTTTAAATTTCTATGTCTCCATCTTGAACATTTTCACGAATGGAGTTAAAGCGACGCTTGATGTGCCTGGTCTTCTTGTGAAACCTGGGCTCCTTGGCAAGTGCAATAGCTCCAGTGTTGTCACAGAAGAGTTTGATCGGCCCCGACGCATTGGGTATGACTCCTAGGTCGGTGATGAACTCCTTCACCCAAATTGCTTCATGCGCTGCCTCCGAGGCTGCCATGTACTCCGCTTCACACGTAGATCCCGCCACGACGCTCTACTTGCGGCTGCGCAACTTACCATCGCTCCACCATTCAACATATACATGTATCCGGTTTGTGACTTAGAGTCATCCAGATCTGTGTCGAAGCTAGCGTCAACGTAACCCTTTACGACGAGCTCTTCGTCACCTCCATAAACAAGAAACATGTCCTTAGTCCTTTTCAGGTACTTCAGGATATTGTTGACCGCTGTCCAGTGTTCCTTCGGATTACTTTGGTACCTTCCTACCAAACTTACGACATGGTTTACATCAGTCTGGTACACAGCGTGGCATACATAATAGAACCTATGGCTGATGCATAGGGGATGACACTCATCTCTTCTATATCTTACGCCGTGTGGTGGGACATTGAGCCGAGCTCAATTTCACACCTTGTAATACATGTGCAAGAACCCTTTCTTGGACTGATCCATTTTGAACTTCTTCAATATCTTTTCAAGGTATGTGCTTTGTGAAAGACCTATGAGGCGTCTCGATCTATCTCTATAGATCTTGATGCCTAATATATAAGCAGCTTCTCCGAGGTCCTTCATTGAAAAACTCTTATCCAAGTAGGCCTTAATGTTGTCCAAAAGTTGTATATCATTTCCCATCAAAAGTATGTCATCTACATATAATATGAGAAATGCCATGAGCTCCCACTCACTTTCTTGTAAACACAGGCTTCTCCATAAGTAAGATATAAACCCAAACGCTTTGATCATCTCATCAAAGCGAATGTTCCAACTCCGAGATGCTTGCACCAGCCCATAAATGGATCGCTGGAGCTTGCATACCTTGTTAGCATTCTTAGGGTCGACAAAACCTTCCAGTGGCATAGTATCTCTCAGAGGTATATCAGCCATCTCTGCATGTCACTTCTTCAACTGAGAAACGTGGAACACATTGTGAACTCCTGACAATCCTTCGGGCAATTCCAACTTGTAAGCAACTTCTCCCATGCGCTCCAAAACTCTGTAGGGTCCCACAAAATGTGGCGCTAACTTTCCTTTAACTCCAAAACGCTTAACACCTTGAAGTGGAGATACTTGAAGATAGACCCTATCTCCGACTTTGTAAGCTGTCTCCTTGCGTATAGAATCCGCATAACTCTTCTGCCTAGACTGGGCTACCTTGAGCCTATTGCGAATCAACTTCACCTTCTGTTCAGACTCCTTAATCAAATCTGGTCCAAACAATTGGCGGTCTCCAACTTCATCCCACAACAATGGGTTCTGCACCTCCTTCCGCATAAGGCTTGAAAGGGCCATCTTCAAACTGGATTGATAACTGTTGTTGTAAGAGAACTCTGCATATGGAAAATTGTCGTCCCAACTAGATCCATAATCTAGCGCACAAGCTCTCAGCATATCCTCCAAAATCTGATTGACTCTCTCGGTCTGTCCATCTGTCTGCGGATGAAAAGCTGTACTGAACTCTAGCCTGGTACCCAAAGTTTCGTGCAACTGATTCCAGAACTTTGAGGTAAACTGGGTTCCTCTATCTGATACGATGCTCCTCAGAACTCCATGCAGACATACGATCCTGGTCATGTATATCTTAGCCAACTTGGCACTGCTGTAAGTGGTCTTCACCGGAATGAAATGAGCTACCTTCGTCAAACGATCGACTACAACCCAAATCGAGTCATAGCCTGAACGAGTCCCGGGTAATCCCGTGATAAAGTCCATGCCTAACTTTTCCCACTTCCATTCAGGTATCGACAATGGATGTAACAAACCTGCTGGCTTCTGATGTTCTGCCTTCACTCTCTGACACACCTCACAAACTGCTACAAACTCCGCAATATCCTTCTTCATTCCGGTCCACCAGAAAGTATCCTTCAAATCCAAATACATCTTGGTATTTCCTGGGTGAATCGAGTACGGCGAATCATGGGCCTCTTGCAGAATCAACTTCCTGATCTCCGGATCATTAGGCACATAAACGCGGTCCTCAAACCATAAGGTATCATGCTCATCCTCACGAAATCCTTTAGCTTTTCCCTTGCTCATTTTCTCCTTTATAGAGGCAATCTCCTTGTCAGTTTTTTGAGCTTCTCTGATCTTATCCATCAAGGTAGACTGAATCTCGGTCTTTGCTACATAGCCTCTCGAACTATCTCCAAACATAGCTCGCGAAGATCCTCGGCTAACTCCTTTGGTAAACCTGCGGTCATTAGTGTGTTGACATGGCTCTTGCGGCTCAACGATCGGCTACTACGTTAGCCTTCCGGGTGGTAATGCAATCTCATGTCATAATCCTTAATGAGCTCCAACCATCTCCTTTGCCTGAGATTCAACTCCTTCTGCGTGAAGATGTACTTCAAACTCTTGTGATCCATGTACACCTCACAATGGTTTCCGATGAGAAAATGTCTCCAAGTCTTCAATGCGTGCACTACGGCTGCTAACTCCAAATCATGTGTAAGTGCATCTAGTGCCCCTTAGTGATTTTGGTGTATTGAAGACTTATAGGTTAAGGGACTAATGTGTTTATGAGTGTACACAAGTCTATAAGTCTATGAGGAGTTTGATATTTACAGAGAAAGTCGACCCCTAAAAATGAAGTTCTTATTTGAAGACTTTGATATTGAAGACTTTGAAAGTGAAGAAATTGGTGTGACCTTGAAGACTTGGTATTCATTTGAGGAACATGAAGCGTGAAGACTTTTGTTTTCGTAGTTTCGCTTTCTCTTTCTTGAGTCATAGGAAACACCGTCTTGTTAAAGGGGTCGAGGAAATACTAAGGAAAAATTTCCATGTGATGCTCAACTCAAAATCCTACACCTACCAATCCCTTCGAGTGAAGCCTTTGGAAATCTCATACTGATTCAGTCAATTTCTTGATGATAGAGACGAAGTTCTTCCGGTCACGAGGAATTTGTTCTGGCCCGAGGAGTTAGGAATTCGCCAAAGGCGGATTACCTACACAGTGAGGAACATGATAGCCCGAGGAATTTGAGAATCAAATTTCCGACCGTTCTACGCCGCCACTGTCCCAAAATATCTTATCCACCTAACGGTCATATCATTGAAGGGAATTTATGTCTTATCATGTCGGGCTGCTCCCTAGGCTATAAATAGCCGTCCCTACAACCACTAGCTGGTTGGCTGCTCCGAGAGAACTTGACACTTGTCATTTGAGAGCAACCCATCCTCCGAGGACTTTGAGCGAAAATCATCGAGTGAGGAAAAACCCAAAAACCAAACCCCTACAAACCCAAAGTGATTGAACATCACTGAAGAGATTGATCCTGCGTGGATCCGACGCTTGTTACCTTTGAAGACTGTGCTTCTTCCGGACGGTTAGGCGTCATGGTCTAGAGCATCCAAGAGGAATTGTGGATCACCGAGTGACCAAGTGTGTGAAGGTTTGGAAGTCGCTCAAGACTTACCACGAGTGATTGGACGAGGTCTGTGTGACCTTAGTTCAAGGAGAATACGGTGAGGACTTGGTGTCTGAGCTGCGTGCTTTCGGCCGATCGGGTGTCCGGGCTGTGTGTCCTCGAGTTTAAATACTCGGCCGCTTCCAACCAGACGTACAACCGAGACAGCAGCTTGAACCGGTCTACCAAATCATTGTCTTCACCAACCCTAAGCTGGTTCTATTTCCTCAACCGTTTCATTTCCTCATTCTTTGTGTTGAGTGTTCATTCATATCTGTGTTTGAAGACTTTGGTGAAGACTTTCTCAATTTCCTCAGTTCAATTTCTTGATCTGTTTGTCTTCATCTTGTGCTATCCTGTGTTTACGCTTCCTGTACTCTTTGATTGTCTTCATTTCATCATGATGACCATGTCTGTATTCTCTTATGCTTACTTCTGAGTACTTATTCTGCTGCAAGTAGTTCTTCACTTAGGAATTTCCTCACCTGCAAATTCCTCATTGAAGAATTCATAAAAATCGCCTATTCACCCCCCTCTAGTCGATATAACGCACTTTCATCATGTGTAGCATAATTCAACTCATGGGGCTTAAGTTGTCGTGAAGCATATGAAACAACTCTTCCCTCCTGCATAAGTACCGCTCCAAGTCCTCGACGTGAAGCGTCGCAATACACCTCATAATCCTTGCGCTGATCTGGCAGAATCAACACTGGTGAGGTAACCAATCGTTTCTTCAACTCTTGGAAACTAGCCTCACATTTCTCAGTCCAATTGAACTTGGTATCCTTCTTTAATAACTCCGTCATAGGCTTCACAATTTTCGAGAAATTCTCAATGAATCTCCGGTAGTATCCTGCGAGTCCAAGGAAACTCCGGATCTCTCCAACAGTCGTTGGTGCTTCCCAGTTTGTCACAGTGACAACTTTGGTGGGATCCACTGCTATACCTTCTCCGGATATAACGTGTCCGAGGAATACAACTTCCTTCAACCAAAACTCACATTTGCTGAACTTGGCATATAACTGATGTTCTCTGAGCTTCTCAACTACTAAACGCAAATGCTCCATATGCTCTTCTTCATTATTTGAATAAACCAAAATATCATCAATGAACACCACGACGAACTTATCCAAAAACTCCATAAACACCTTGTTCATCATGTTCATGAAATAGGCAGGTGCGTTAGTCAGCCCAAATGACATAATGGTATACTCATACAGCCCGTGCACTGTGGTAAAAGCTGTCTTGGGTATATCCTGCTCCCGAATCTTCAACTGATGGTATCCTGATCGCAAATCGATCTTGGAAAATACCTTAGCTCCTTGCAATTGGTCAAACAAGTCGTTGATCATCGGCAACGGGTACTTGTTCTTAATGGTCACTTCATTCAATCCTCGATAATCAACAACCATTCTCAATGATCCATCCTTCTTTTCCACTAGAAGTACTGGCGATCCCCAAGGCGAAGAACTTGGGTGAATAAAACCTTTATCCAGTAAGTCCTTAATCTGCTTCTTAATTTCTTCCAAATCTTGTGCGGGCATCCGGTACGGTCTCTTAGATATCGGCCCTGTGCCTGGCAACAGATCAATCAAAAACTCAATGTCTCTATCTGGTGGCATGCCTGGCAACTCTTCTGGAAACACGTCCGGGTAATCCTTCACCACGGGTACTTCCTCCTGCACAACTCCTGATAAGGAATTTACTTGTGTCCTCTTCGGCTCATGCCGTGACACATACTTGATCCTTCTTCCTTCTGGGGTGGTAAGCAAAATCGACTTACTGGCGCAATTGATGTTTCCTCCATACTTCGATAACCAATCCATGCCTAATATCACATCCAATCCTTGCGATTCCAATACTATTAGGTCCGAGGGAAACATGTAGTTACCAATCCTTAATGGTAATCGATCACACCATAGACTAGCCATATATTCTGCTCCAAAGTAGGTTACTAACATGGTGACCTAAGGGCTTGGGTTGGCAATTTATATTTATCCACAAATCCCTTGATATGTATGAATGCGATGCACCAAGTATCAAAAAGAACGATCGCAGAAATGTCTTAACCAAAAACTTACCTATTACGCATCCGGCCGAGCTTCAACCTCCTCCACGGTAACGTGGTTCACATCCCCTGTTGAAAGGGTTCGCTTCTTCCCCGAGCTTCCATTGCCATTTCCATTCTGGGCTTCGGGACATTCATTTGCATAATGTCCAGTCTTCTGACACTTAAAGCAAGTGACTTGGCTCAGGTCTCTCTTGGCTGTGGTTGACGGGTTGGTGCGGTTTTGTCCGTTGCTTCCTCCATTCCCGTTTCCATTCTTGGAGCCATTATGATTGTGCGAGCTACCTCCTCCATGGGTATGCTGAAATTGTCCTCCCGGTTTCGGGGTAAAGCGTAACCTGGCCGAGCTCTAGAATTGTACTTCCCTTGACCATACTTCCGCTATGCGTTTTCAATCTGCTGTCGCTTCCTTCAATCATAAGAGCACGATCTACCAACTCTGGTAGTTTTTGAAAGTTGCTACCATCAATCGCATGCTCACCTCATCATTAAGTCCTTCCAGAAACTTCTCCTGCTTAGCTGCATCTGTAGCAACGTCATCTGGGGCATAACGTGCTAACTTACTAAAATCCTCCACATACTGGCTTATAGTGCGTCCTCCTTGGCGTAAGTTGCGAAACTCACGCTTCTTCATGGCCATAGCTCCTGCTGAAACGTGGGCAATACGGAAAGCTTGCTGAAACTGATCCCATGTGAAAGTGTCAATAGGGTGTGTGGCTGTGTAATTCTTCCACCATGATGCTGCGGGTCCATCAAGCTGATGTATGGAAAAACACACTCTTTCTGCATCTGTGCATCCTGCAGTGGTCAGCTCCCTTCCAACCTTGCGGAGCCAATCATCTGCAACAATCGGTTCGGTGCTACTGGAAAACACCGGCGGATTTAGTCCCAAGAACCGAGTCAAATGGTCAACAAGTGGTGGTGGTGGTGGTGGGTTGTTGTTGTTGTTGCCTTGGTTCTGTACTAGTGCTTGCATCAAGGTATTCTGCTGCTGAATCAATTGAGTGATCTCCGGTGGGAAAACAAATCCGGTGTCACGTCTCCGAGGCATCTGCGGGTTTTAGAGAAGATGAGAATACAAAATAGAATGAGGTCTAGTGAGAAAACACTACCCATATGCACATGAGACAAATTCAATCAATATCACTTCAATCAATTCAAACAAGGGCATACAACGGTCTAACTATCGTTACAGAAGTGCTTGGACTAAACTAGATACAATGGGGGTAATTCTACTACTGTTATGGTGGTCAACTAGAAAAACTGCTCCGATGAAGACTCCATGATATCTACTCCAGCTTCATCAACATAGTCATCATCGCTGTCGTCGGGGTCCGAGTCGGTGTCGTCGATGATGATATAGTTACTCGGGCAAGTGGAATCATCATCTTCTCTGCCTGGTGCGGGGTCTCCCATGAAAACTCCGAGCTTCCTGATTAAGTCGTCATTCTTCTCCACTAGCACTTCAATTTCTTCCATGTAATCTTCACGTGTAGCCTTGAGTTCTTCCTCTAGCTCTGTGATCTTGGTCAAGGCCTTCTGCAGATCCATCATGCCTCAAGACATCCGGTTCTCCTGACGCCGGATGTGATGGTTTAACTCTGGATAAAAGCTGCGATTGATCTATCCTTCCCGGTAATCGATCATCTCCCAGTGCTCATCTCGGCGCCCACAAATCTGGTAGATAGTATCCTTGAGATCATTGCGGTAAACTTCTCCAATACGTCCCATGGTGATGTGGGCTGCCATGCTCTTTCCTAGATTCCAGGTTGGTGCATCACAGGAAAACTCTATGGGCTCCATGACTGGTGCGAATGTCCTTCCTGGGACTTGAACTTGAATCATCCAGCGCTTCTCTTCGGGTAAAGTGGCGTTGTTGGTCCCGGTGAAGCTTGGTACTCCAATGTTCAGGTATCTAGTGACTTCCTTCAAGTGACGTCCAAAGGGTGTATCATCATCCGGTTGCGAGAACTTGTTCCTTGCATCCGCCATCCTAAAAGAGTAGAAAAGATGAGGAGTCAGAAATGAGAAGAAAGAGTAGTGATCTAGGGCTTTAGCTTAGTGGTCGTGTCCTACAGTCAGCGTGTGCTCGATACCATCTTGTAGCGACGGACCTCAAATAGTCCGATCTGTGCATCAGTGTCATCCCTGGATCAGTAATGCTGACACGCACAATACTCGAAGGATTTATAACAGAGTAGCAATCACACACTTATTACATCGAATGTCTCAAAAGAGAACTTATTACAATAAATATGGCTTAAGGCCATCTAATAATGATAACATCGGAAGGCTTGGAAGATAAGCGAGTCCATCAACTCCAACGGCATCACTGAGTGTAGAACCACGACCTAAGGCACCTTACTCGTCATCTGAAAAGTCTGCAACATGAAACGTTGCAGCGAAACGGCCAAGACATGGAATATCTTTGGCAATGTAACACATAGAGAGTAATATGAAAGAGTAATGCTATACTACATGCATATATGGCTGGTGGAAAGCTCTATGGTTACAGCTTTTGCGTAAAGCCAATTTTTCCCTCTCGCAAAGGAATAAATTTTATTTAACTATCATGGTGGTTGTTAAACATTGAGAATGGTTGACAGCATTCTCAATCCCAATTAAGCATCATCATTAAAACCCAACAATATTAATTAAAGTAACATGATGAGATTCACATGATATCCAAGTACTAGATACTCAAGATGTCCATAACCGGGACACGGCTAACCATGATTAGTTTGATACACTCTGCAGAGGTTTGTGCACTTTTCCCCACAAGACTCGATCTCCTCCGCTTGATTTCTCGTACTACATGATGTTTGAGAAGCGGATGACCGAGACATAGTCTTCGTAAGCGCTAGCACCTTACGAACGGGTAGACCGTACCAACCTACATCCCCTACATCAGCTAGTCTACCACTGTAAGAGTTTGCACGACTTAGTCAACTATGCTAGAGCCCATAGTAGCTTGCGGCTGCACACGGAAGTTTCTAGCATGAATAATCTCATGATCCCTTTGAGCCTGAGTGGCGGTCCAAAAAGAAACAGGGAATCCTGGAATACCAAGGTACCTCAATCCACCCAGATGTGTGTTTAAGTTGCCACCTTAAATAAACCATTAATTAAAATCTCACATCTGTCATGGATACACTCACCCAATCCACGTCTACTAGCATAGCATGGCATAATAAGCAAACGTAGAAGTAACTCCCAAGGGTTTGATAATAAAACAGTTAATAGGTACTACCTCATCTACTTTCACAAAATCCACAGTTTAATTAGATCCTAATCATGCAATGTTTGAGGGTTGATCTAATGCATAAAAACTGGGTATGAAAATGATATGATCAAAGTGTTACTTGCCTTGCTGATGATCCGCGAAACCTAGAGATTCAAAGTAGCAAGCGGCGCACTCCGGGTACTCTATCGCAAACAAACAAGCATACAATTAGTACTCATCTAATGCACAGGTAAAACTCAAATAAAAGATCTAACCAGAAAGTTCAACTTAAGAACTCCGGTTTGCAAAAAGAATCAAATCGAACGAAGCAACGAAAGTCAAACGGCGAAAGAAACAAGCTTCGTTTACTAATCTGGACCTAAGTCAAATTTTACAGAAGCAAAAACTTGTTTGAGTTGATTATTCGGAAAGAGGGTTTCGAGACGAAACTCTAGGCGCTTGAATCGCCTGATTCCGATAAACGAGCGAAAAGTTATACTAAAACGAAAATCGGATCAGAAATCGCGATCAGAAAAATCACGGAATAAATCCGAGAAAAAGAAAAATGATGAACGGATTATCGAACGAATGTTCGTTATCTGGCTCTAAACGATGAACGCGATCATTAAAATAAACGAACGAGCGAACGCTCGGTAACTAACCTAAACCGAAAAAAACCGATCTAATAAAAAACAGATCTAAAAAAACCGGCGAAAACCTACGGAAAAACTGAACGGTTTTTCTAAAAAAACCCGGCGGCGGCAGGGTCAACCTCGGCGGCGGCGGTCGGCGGCGGCGGCGGCGTGCTAGGATTAGGGCGCGGCGCGGCTTGGGCTGTGGGTCGGCCCGGGTGCGCGCTATATAAAGACCCCGACCAGGCAGAGTCCTGGCCGGTCACGGCCCAAGTTCGGTTCAGATTTTTTAAATAATTACGCACAGAAATACTAAACAGACTCCAAAATTCCCGAAATAAATTTTCCCCGGCTTCTAATATCAAGCCGGACAAGATGAACATTTATTTGGGGCCAAAATGCAATTTTGAAAAACACGCATTTTTCCTAAATTCAAATAAAATGGCGAAAAACTCCAAATAAAAATCTTATTTGATTTTTTTATCAAAACTTCAATATTTCTTAATTTTGGGAAAGTCATTTTATTCCCTCTCTCATATTTTGATAATAGAAATAATTGAAGATAAAATAAATAAAATCAAATGATCCTATTTTCAAAATTTGAGAAAACTCAAATATGAAAATAACGAAATCTCCAACTCTCTCCGTGAGTCCTTGAGTTGCGTGAAATTTCTAGGATCAAGCAAAAATGCAATAAAATATGATATACAAATGATGATCTATGTATAACATTCCAAATTAAAAATTTGGGATGTTACAAGTACCGAACGTACGACACTAGTAACCAATGCTACCTCTTGAGCACTGCGTTGGATTTCCCCGAAGAGGAGAGGACGATGCAGCAAAGTAGCGTAAGTATTTCCCTCAGTTTTTGAGAACGAAGGTATCAATCCAGTAGGAGGCCACGCGCAAGTCCCTCGTACCTACACAAAACGATAGCTCAACGCAACCAACGCGATTAGGGGTTGTCAATCCCTTCATGGTCACTTACGAGAGTGAGATCTAATAGAGATGATAAATAATATTTTTTGTATTTTTGATATAAAGATGCAAGTAAAATAAAAGGCAAAAGTAAAAGCAAATCAATAATAAAGTGATGGAAGATTGATATGATGAGAATAGACCCGGGGGCCATAGGTTTCACTAGTGGCTTCTCTCAAGAGCATAAGTATTTCTACGGTGGGTGAACAAATTACTGTTGAGCAATTGGCGAATTCAGCATATTTATGAGAATATCTAGGTATGATCATGTATATAGGCATCACGTCCGAGACAAGTAGACCGACTCCTGCCTGCATCTACTACTATTACTCCACTCATCGACCGCTATCAGCATGCATCTAGAGTATTAAGTTAATGAAAATAGAGTAACACCTTAAGCAAGATGACATGATGTAGAGGGATAAATTCATGCAATATGATATAAACCCCATCTTGTTATCCTCGATGGCAACAATACAATACGTGCCTTGCTGCCCTTATACATCCTTTGGGAAAGGACACCGCAAGATTGAACCCAAAGCTAAGCACTTCTCCCATTGCAAGAAAAACCAATCTAGTAGGCCAAACCAAACTGATAATTCGAAGAGACTTGCAAATATAACCAATCATACATAAAAGAATTCAGAGAAGATTCAAATATTGTTCATAGATAATCTTGATCATAAACCCACAATTCATCGGTCTCAACAAACACACCGCAAAAAGAAGATAACATCGAATAAATCTCCACGAGAGAGGGGAGAACATTGTATTGAGATCCAAAAAGAGAAGAAGCCATCTAGCTACTAACTATGGACCCAAGGTCTGAGGTAAACTACTCACACTTCATCGGAGGGGCTATGGTGATGGTGTAGAAGCCCTCCATGATCGATTCCCCTTAAGTGAACTCAAATAGGCCCCAAGATGGGATCTCGTGGATCTGAGAAAGTTCTTGGCGGTGGAATTAGGTTTTGGCTCTGTATCTAATCGTTTGGGGATGCGTAGGTATATATAGGAGGAAGGAGTACGTCGGTGGAGCTTGAGGGCCCACGAGGCGGGCGCGCCCTAGGGGGGGGGCGCCCTCCACCCTCGTGACCGCCTCGTGGCTTTCTTGACGGAGGGTCCAAGTATCCTGGATCTTAACTGATGAGCAAATCACGTTCCCGAAGGTTTCATTCCATTTGGACTTCGTTTGATATTCCATTTCTTCGAAACACTGAAATAGGCAAAAAAACAGCAATTCTGGGCTGGGCCTCCGGTTAATAGGTTAGTCTCAAAAGTAATATAAAAGTGGAAAATAAAGCCCATTATGGTCCAAAACAGTAGATAATATAGCATGGAGCAATCAAAAATTATAGATACGTTGGAGACGTATCAGGCATCCCCAAGCTTAATTCCTGCTCGTCCTCGAGTAGGTAAATGATAAAAAGAGAATTTTTGATGCGGAGTGCTACTTGGCATAATTTCAATGTAAATCATCTTAATTGTGGTATGAATATTCAGATCCGTAAGATTCAAGACAAAAGTTCATATTGACATAAAAATAATAATACTTCAAGCATACTAACTAAGAAATTATGTCTTCTCAAAATAACATGGCCAAAGAAAGTTTTCCCTACAAAATCATATAGTATTGCTATGATCTATCTTCACCACACAAAGTATTTAAATCATGCACAACCCCGGTGACAAGCGAAGCAATTGTTTCATACTTTAACATTTTCAAAACTTTTTCAATCTTCACGCAATACATGAGCGTGAGCCATGGATATAACACTATATGTGGAATAGAATGGTGGTTGTGGAGAAGACAAAAAGAGGGGAAGAGAGTTTCACATCAACTAGGCGTATCAACGGGCTATGGAGATGCCCATCAATAGATATCAATGTGAGTGAGTAGAGATTGCCATGCAACGGATGCACTAGAGCTATAAGTATATGAAAGCTCAACAAAACAAACTAAGTGGGTGTGCATCCAACTCGCTTGCTCACGAAGACCTAGGGCAATTTGAGGAAGCTCATCATTGGAATATACAAGCCAAGTTCTATAATGCAAAATTCCCACTAGTATATGAAAGTGACAAAATGAGAAACTCTCTATCATGAAGATCATGGTGCTACTTTGAAGCACAAGTGTGGTAAAAGGATAGTAACATTGCCCCTTCTCTCTTTTTCTCTCATTTTTTTATTTGGGCCTTTTCTCTTTTTTATGGCCTCTTTTTTTTTCGTCCGGAGTCTCATCCCGACTTGTGGGGGAATCATAGTCTCCATCATCCTTTCCTCACTTGGGACAACGCTCTAAAAAATGATGATCATCACACTTTTATTTTTCTTACAACTCAATACTTAGAACAAAATATGACTCTATGTGGATGCCTCCGTGATGTGCAGGATATGCAATGAATCAAGAGTGACATGTATGAAAGAATTATGAATGGTGGCTTTGCCACAAATACGATGTCAACTACATGATCATGCTAGCAATATGACGATGATGGAGCGTGTCATAATAAGCGGAGCGGTGGAAAGTTGCATGGCAATATATCTCGGAATGGCTATGGAAATGCCATGATAGGCAGGTATGGTGGCTGTTTTGAGGAAGGTATATGGTGGGTGTATGATACCGGTGAAAAGTGCGCGGTATTAGAGAGGCTAGCAATGGTGGAAGGAAGGAAAAAGTGCGTATAATCCATGGACTCAACATTAGTCATAAAGAACTCATATACTTATTGCAAAAATTTAGAAGTTATCAAAGCAAAGTATTAAACGCATGCTCCTAGGGGGATACATTGGTAGGAAAATATCATCGCTCGTCCCCGACCGCCACTCATAAGGAAGACAATAAATAAATAAATCATGCTCCGACTTCATCACATAACGGTTCACCATACGTGCATGCTACAGGAATCACAAACTTTAACACAAGTATTTCTCAAATTCACAACTACTCAACTAGCATGACTCTAATATCACCATCTTCATATCTCAAAACAATTATCAAGCATCAAACTTTTCTTAGTATTCAACGCACTCAAAAGAAAGTTTCACAAATCTTGAATACCAAGCATATTATTATTAAGCAAATTACCATGCTATTTAAGACTCTCAAAATAATCTAAGTGAAGCATGAGAGATCAATAGTTTCTATAAAACAAATCCACCACCGTGCTCTAAAAGATCTAAGTGAAGCACTAGAGCAAAACTATAAAGCTCAAAAGATATAACTGAAGCACATAGAGTATTCTAACAAATTCCAATTCATGTATGGCTCTCTCAAAAGGTGTGTACAGCAAGGATGATTGCGGTAAACTAAAAAGAAAAGACTCAAATCATACAAGACGCTCCAAGCAAAACACATATCATGTGGTGAATAAAAATATAGCTCCAAGTAAAATTACCGATGGAAGTAAACGAAAGAGGGGATGCCTTCCGGGTCATCCCCAAGCTTTGACTTTTTGGTGTCCTTAGATTATATTGGGGGTGCCATGGGCATCCCCAAGCTTAGGCTCTTGCCACTCATTGTTCCATAATCCATCAAAAGATTTCACCCAAAAATTGAAAACTTCACAACACAAAACTCAACAGAAATCTCGTAAGCTCCGTTAGCGAAAGAAAATAAAAGACCACTTCAAGGTACTGTAATGAACTAATTATTAATTTATATTGGTGTTAAACCTACTGTATTCCAACTTCTCTATGGATTATAAACTATTTTACTAGCCATAGATTCATCAAAATAAGAAAACAACACACGAAAAACAGAATCTGTCAAAAACAGAACAGTCTGTAGTAATCTGTAACTGACGCAAACTTCTAGAACTCCAAAAAATCATCACAAATAGGAATACCTAGGCAATTTTTTTATTGATCATAAGCAATTGGAATCACTATTTTATCACGTTCTGGTGATTTTTAACAATTGTTTTCGTGAACAGAAAGTTTCTGGAAATTACAGCAAGATCAAATAACTATCATCCAAGAAGTTCCTATAGGTTTAACTTGGCACAAACACTAATTAAAAGATAAAACCACATCTAAACAGAAGGTATATGGATTATTTATTCCTAAACAGAAACAAAAACAAAAAAACTAAAATAAAATTGGGTTGCCTCCCAACAAGCGCTATCGTTTAACGCCCCTAGCTAGGCATAAAAGCGAGGATAGATCTAGGTATTGCCATCTTTAGTAGGCAATCCATAAGTGGCCTCATGATAGATTCATATGGCAGTTTTATTTTATTCCTAGGGAAGTGTTCCATGCCTTTCTTTAATGGAAATTGGAATCTAATATTCCCTTCCTTCATATCAATAATTGCACCAATCATTCTAAGGAAAGGTCTACCAAGAATAATAGGACAAGAAGGATTGCAATCTATATCAAGAACGATAAAATCTCTGGTAGCATAATTCCTATTTGCAACAATAAGAACATCATTAATTCTTCCCATAGGTTTCTTAATAGTGGAATCCACTTGGGATGCAAGTTTAGAGAGCAATCATCAAAATCACGGAAATCTAGCAAATCACACAAAGTTTTGGGAATAGTGGAAACACTAGCACCCAAATCACATAAAGCATAAAATTCATGATCCTTAATCTTAATTTTAATAGTTGGTTCCCACTCATCATAGAGTTTTCTAGGGATAGAAACTTCCAACTCAGGTTTTTCTTCGTAAGATTGCATCAAGGCATCAACGATATGTTTAGTAAATGCTTTATTTTGACTATAAGCATGAGGAGAATTTAGCACAGATTGCAACAAGGAAATACAATCAATTAAAGAGCAGCTTTCATAATTAAATTCCTTGAAATCCAATATAGTGGGTTTAGCAACATCTAGGGTTTTATTTTTTCAATCCCACTTTTATCAATTTCATCATCAAGATCTAAATACTCAGAATATTTGGAACGTCTTCTAGGTAAAGGTGGATCATATTCAGTTTCATCAAGATTCATATTGCAAAACAAAGATTTGATAGGAGACACATCAATAACTTTTAGATCTTCCTCTTGATTTTCATTGGAATTGGAAGAACACGCTTTAATAAAGGCATCTTTCGTAGCACGCATCCTAGTGGTTCATTCCTTGCACTCATCAATGGAAATCCTCATGGCTTTGAGAGACTCATTGATATCATGCTTAGGAGGAATAGATCTAAGCTTTAAAGAATCAACATCAAGAGAAATTCTATCAACGTTCCTAGCCAATTCATCAACTTTAAGTAATTTCTCTTCAAGCAAAGCATTAAAATTCTTTTGTGAATTCATAAACTCTTTAACACTAGTCTCAAATTCAGAGGGTATCTTATTAAAATTTCCATAAGAGTTGTTGTAGGAATATCCATAATTATTAGAAGGATTACTAGGATATGGCCTAGGAATAAAATTCCCTCTATACGCGCTGTCACCAAAATTATTCCTACCAACAAAATTCCATAGATTAATTATTACTCTCAATCAAAGTAGACAAAGGCATATCATTAGGATCAGAAGAAACACTCTTAGTAGCAAATAATTTCATAAGTTCATCCATCTTTCCACTTAAAACATTGTTTTCTTCTATCGCATGCACTTTTTTATTAGTAGATCTTTCAGTGTGCCATTGAGAATAATTAACCATAATATTATCTAGGAGTTTAGTAGCATCCACTAAAGTGATTTCCATAAAAGTGCCTCCCGCGGCCGAATCTAAAATATTTCAAGAAACAAAATTCAACCCGGCATAATTTTTTTGTATAATCATCCACAAGTTCAAACCATGAGTAGGGCAATTACGTATCATTAATTTCATTCTCTCCCAAGCTTGTGCAACATGTTCATGATCAAGTTGCTTAAAATTCATAATGTCGTTTCTAAGAGAGATGATCTTAGCGGGAGGAAAATACATAGAGATAAAAGCATCTTTGCACTTGTTCCAAGAATCAATACTATTTTTAGGCAAAGACGAAAACCAAGCTTTAGACGATCTCTAAGCGAAAAAGGAAATAGCTTCAATTTAACAATATCATTATCAACATCTTTCTTCTTTTGCATATCACATAAATCAACGAAGCTATTCAGATGAGTAGCGGAATCTTCACTAGGAAGGCCGGCGAATTGATCTTTCGTAACAAGATTCAACAAAGTAGTATTGATTTCACAAGATTCAGTATTGGCAAGAGGAGCAATCGGAGTGCTAAGGAAATCATTATTTTTGGTACTGGTATAGTCACACAATTTGGTATTATCTTGAGCCATCGCGACAAACAAGCAATCCAACACACGAGCAAACAAAAAGACAAGCGAAAAAAGGCAAACGGAAAAGAGAGAGCGAATAAAACGGCAAGGGTGGAGTGGGGGAGAGGAAAACGAGAGGCAAATGGCAAATAATGTAGTGCGGGAGATAGGGATTGTGATGGGTATTTGGTATGTTGACTTTCGCGTAGACTCGCCGGCAACGGCGCCCGAAATTATTCTTCCTACCTCTTGAGCACTACGTTGGATTTCCCCGAAGAGGAGAGGATGATGCAGCAAAGTAGCGTAAGTATTTCCCTCAGTTTTTGAGAACCAAGGTATCAATCCAGTAGGATGCTACGCGCAAGTCCCTCGTACCTACACAAAGCGATAGCTCAACGCAACCAACACGATTAGGGGTTGTCAATCCCTTCACGGTCACTTACGAGAGTGAGATCTGATAGAGATGGTAGATAATATTTTTGGTATTTTTGATATAAAGATGCAAAGTAAAATAAAACGCAAAAGTAAAAGCAAAGCAATAATAAAGTGATGGAAGATTGATATGATGAGAATAGACCCGGGGGCCATAGGTTTCACTAGTGGCTTCTCTCAAGAGCATAAGTATTTCTACGATTGGGTGAACAAATTACTATTGAGCAATTGGCGATGAATTGAGCATAGTTATGAGAATATCTAGGTATGATCATGTATATAGGCATCACGTCCGAGACAAGTAGACCGATTCACACTGCATCTACTACTATTACTCCACTCATCGAGCGCTATCCAGCATGCATCTAGAGTATTAAGTTAATGAAAATAGAGTAACGCCTTAAGCAAGATGACATGATGTAGAGGGATAAATTCATGCAATATGATATAAACCCCATCTTGTTATCCTCGATGGCAACAATACAACACGTGCCTTGCTGCCTTACATCCTTTGGGAAAGGACACCGCAAGATTGAACCCAAAGCTAAGCACTTCTCCCATTGCAAGAAAAACCAATCTAGTAGGCCAAACCAAACCGATAATTCAAGAGACTTGCAAAGATAACCAATCATACATAAAAGAATTCAGAGAAGATTCAAATATTGTTCATAGATAATCTTGATCAGAAACCCACAATTCATCGATCTCAACAAACACACCGCAAAAAGAAGATTACATCGAATAGATCTCCACGAGAGAGGGGAAGAACATTGTATTGAGATCCAAAAAGAGAGAAGAAGCCATCTAGCTACTAACTATGGACCCGAAGGTCTGAGGTAAACTACTCACACTTCATCGGAGGGGCTATGGTGATGATGTAGAAGCCCTCCATGATCGATTCCCCTTCCGTGAACTCCTAACAGGCCCCAAGATGGGATCTCGTGGATCTTGAAAGTTGCGGCGGTGGAATTAGGTTTTGGCTCCGTGTCGATTGTTTGGGGTGCGTGAGGTATATATAGGAGGAAGGAGTACATCGGTGGAGCTTCGAGGGGCCCACGAGGCAGGGGGCGCGCTCTCTACCCTCGTGACCGCCTCGTGGCTTTCTTGACGGAGGGTCCAAGTCTCCTAGATCTTATCTGATGAGCAAATCACGTTCCCGAAGGTTTCATTCCGTTTGGACTCCGTTTGATATTCCGTTTCTTCAAAACACTGAAATAGGCAAAAAAACAACAATTACGAAATTTGGGCCTCCGGTTAATAGGTTAGTCCCAAAAGTAATATAAAAGTGGGAAATAAAGCCCAATATGGTCCAAAACAGTAGATAATATAGCATGGAGCAATCAAAAATTATAGATACGTTGGAGACGTATCAACCCACAAGTATAGGGGATCGCAACAGTTTTCGAGGGTAGAGTATTCAACCCAAATTTATTGATTCAACACAAGGGGAGCCAAAGAATATTCTCAAGTATTAGCAGCTGAGTTGTCAATTCAACCACACCTGGAAACTTAATATCTACAGCAAAGTGTTTAGTAGCAAAGTAATATGATAGTAGTGGTAACGGTAGCAAAAGTACTATTTTTGGTTTTATAGTGATTGTAACAGTAGCAACGGAAAAGTAAATAAATGAAGAACAATATATGAAAATCTCGTAGGCAATGGATCAGTGATGGATAATTATGTCAGATGCGATCAATCATGCAACACTTATAACATAGGGTGACACAGAACTAGCTCCAGTTCATCAATGTAATGTAGGAATGTATTCCGAATATAGTCATACGTGCTTATGGAAAAGAACTTGCATGACATCTTTTGTCCTACCCTCCCGTGGCAGCGGGGTCCTATTGGAAACTAAGGGATATTAAGGCCTCCTTTTAATAGAGTACGGACCAAAGCATTAACACATGGTGAATACATGAACTCCTCAAACTACGGTCATCACGGTAAGTATCCCGATTATTGTCACTTGAGTTAATGGATCATAACACATAATAGGTGACTATAGACTTGCAAGATAGGATCAAGAACTCACATATATTCATGAAAACATAATAGGTTCAGATCTGAAATCATGGCACTCGGGCCCTAGTTACAAGCATTAAGCATAGCAAAGTCATAGCAACATCAATCTCAGAACATAGTGGATACTAGGGATCAAACCCTAACAAAACTAACTCGATTACATGATAAATATCATCCGACCCATCACCGTCCAGAAAACCTATGATGGAATTACTCACGCACGACGGTGAGCATCATGAAATTGGTGATGGAGGAAGGTTGATGATGACGATGGCGATGGATTCCCCTCTCCGGAGCCCCGAACGGACTCCAGATCAGCCCTCCCGAGAGAGTTTAGGGCTTGGCGGCGGCTCCATATCGTGAAACGCGATGAATCCTTCTCTCTGATTTTTTCTCCCCGAACACGAATATATAGAGTTGGAGTTGAGGTCGGAGGAGCACCAGGGTGCCCACGAGGCAGGGGGCGCGCCCAGGGGGAGGGGGGGTAGGCGCGCCCCACCCTCGTGGACAGGGTGTGGGCCCCTTGGCCTTGATTTTTCGCTAGTATTTTTTATATATTCCAAAAATAATCTCCGTTGATTTTCAAGTCATTTTGAGAACTTTTATTTCTGCACAAAAATAACACCATGGCAATTCTGCTGAAAACAGGGTCAGTCCGGATTAGTTCCATTCAAATCATGCAAGTTAGAGTCCAAAACAAGGGCAAAAGTGTTTGGAAAAGTAGATACGACGGATACGTATCAGACACCTCCGAGTTCTACACACGTTCAGCTCGGTGACGTCCCTCGCCTTCTTGATCCAGCAGGACGTTGAGGTAGTTGATGAGTTCCGTTAGCACGACGACGTGGTGATGGTGATGGTGAAGTGATCTCCTCAAGGCTTCGCCTAAGCACTATGAAAATATGATCGGGGGTGTAAACGGTGGAGGGGGGGTGCCGCACACGGCTAGGAAATTGTCTGGTGTGTGCTAGGGCGCCCCCACATATATATAGGTGGGATGGAGGGAGGAGCAGCCATAGGAGGTGCCCAAGTAGGAGGAATCCTACTTGGAGTCCCTCCCTAGCCACGCGCCCCTGCCATATATAACCGAGGGGGAAGGAAAGAGGGGGGAGAGGGAAGGAAGTGGGAATCCTAATCCACAATTTCCTTTCCCTTATCCCCTTTCCTTCCCCTCCTTAGGCCGGCCCATATGGGGGGAGAACCAGCCCCTTGTGGCTGGTGTGTTTCCCCTATTGGCCCAGAAGGCCCATATCTTTTGCCGGGGGTGCCCGAAACCCCTTTCGTTGACCCGATATGTACCCGTACCCTCCGGAGTACTTCTGGTGTCCCAATACTATCGTCCTATATATCAATCTTTACCTCTCGGCCATTTCAAGACTCCTCGTCATGTCTGTGATCTCATCTAGGACTTCGAACAACATTCGGTCAGCAAATCACATAATTTATATAATACTATATCGTCATCAAATGTTAAGCGTGCGGACCCTACTGTTGGGGAACACAGTAATTTAAATTTTTTTCCTATGCACACGCAAGATCATGGTGATGCATAGCAACGAGAGGGGAGAGTGTCGTCCACATACCCTCGTAGACCATAAGCGGAAGCGTTATGATAACGCGGTTGATGTAGTCGTACGTCTTCGCGATCGACCGATCCTAGTACCGAACGTACGACACCTCCGCGCTCTGCACACGTTCAGCTCGGTGATGCCCCATGAACTCATGATCCAATAGAGCTTCGAGGGAGAGTTCCGTCAGCATGACGGCGTGATGATGGTGTTGATGAAGCTACCGACGCAGGGCTTCGCCTAAGCACCGCTACGATATGACCGAGGTGGATTATGGTGCAGGGGGGCACCACACACGGCTAAAAGATCAATGATCAACTTGTGTGTCATGGGGTGCCCCCTGCCCCCGTATATAAAGGACCAAGGGGGGGGGGGAGGCCGGCCGGCCCTAGGAGGGCACGCCAAGAGGAGGAGTCCTCCTAGTGGGAGTAGGACTCCCCTTTCCTAGTCCCACTAGGAGGGGGAAGGAAGGAGTGGGAGAGGGGAAAGGCAAGGGGGCGCCGCCCCCCTTCCTTGTCCTATTCGCACTCAAGGGGAGCGGGCGCGCGGCCTGCCCTGGCCGGCCCCTCTCTCTTTCTCCACTATTTCCCATTAAGGCCCGTTAGTCCCCGGGGGTTCTGGTAACCCCTCCAGCACTCCAATTTTCTCTGAGATCACCCGAAACCCTTTCGGTGTCCGAATGTAGCCGTCCAATATATCAATCTTTATGTATCGACCATTTAGAGACTCCTCGTCATGTCCGTGATCACATCTGGGACTCCGAACTACCTTCGGTACATCAAAACACATAAACTCATAATACCAATCGTCACTGAACGTTAAGCGTGTGGACCCTACGGGTTCGAGAACTATGTAGACATGACCGAGACTCATCTCCGGTCAATAACCAATAGCGGAACTTGGATGCTCATATTGGTTCCTACATATTCTACGAAGATCTTTATCGATCAAACCGCATAACAACATACGTTGTTTCCTTTGTCATCGGTATGTTACTTGCCCGAGATTCGATCATCGGTATCTCAATACCTAGTTCAATCTCGTTACCGGCAAGTCTCTTTACTCGTTCCGTAATACATCATCCCGCAACTAACTCATTAGTTGCATTGCTTGCAAGGCTTATAGTGATGTGTATTACCGAGAGGGCCCAGAGATACCTCTCCGACAATTGGAATGACAAATCCTAATCTTGATCTATGCCAACTCAACAAGTACCATCAGAGACACCTGTAGAGCACCTTTATAATCACCCAGTTACGTTGTTACGTTTGGTAGCACACAAAGTGTTCCTCCGGTATTCGGGAGTTGCATAATCTCATAGTCATAGGAACATGTATAAGTCATGAAGAAAGCAATAGCAATATACTAAATGATCAAATGCTAAGCTAACGGAATGGGTCAAGTCAATCACATCATTCTCTAATGATGTGATCCCGTTAATCAAATATCAACTCATGTCTATGGTTAGGAAACTTAACCATCTTTGATTCAACGAGCTAGTCAAGTAGAGGCATACTAGTGACACTCTGTTTGTCTATGTATTCACACATGTACTAAGTTTCCGGTTAATACAATTCTAGCATGAATAATAAAAATTTATCATGATATAAGGAAATATAAATAACAACTTTATTATTGCCTCTAGGGCATATTTCCTTCAGTCTCCCACTTGCACTAGAGTGAATAATCTAGATTACACAGTAATGATTCTAACACCCATCACTACAAAAAAATACACTTCCGTGATGATACGTGTTTGTCACAGTAGGTCGCGTTTTTTGTCATGCATGTACATCCATGAAAAATTTATGACAGAATCAGGATAGTCATACGTCTTTGTCGTAGAAGTGTTCCATGACATTACGAAAATTATCATCACGGAAGTGTCCACTTCCATGACGATAAATCGCGCGTCCTGAAGTGCTTTCATCAAGGGTGACCGACACGTGGCATCCACCATAACGGAACACCGTTAAGCTATCGGGTCGGGTTTTGGATCCGGTAACCCGTTAACAGCCCCGACCAATGGGAAATTTCCACGTGTTAAATTCTTATTGGCCGGACGAAACACATGTCAGCTCGTCAGTGGGTCAGATAGGCGCCTATGATACGTCGACACATGGCACGACCCAACAGAGGCCCATTCCTGTGAAAAGGCCGGCCCGTTTGACTTGGTCAAAAGTGGCGGCCGCCCATGGAAAGCCCGTTAACGGCCTATTCGCATATAGCCCATTTACAACCCGCTAACCCATGGCCCGTTACGCCCTACCCGAATTAGTCCCAGTAGCGTCATCTGGGCCATCCAATATGATTCCAGCCCGTTTTCACTTCTGGCCCATGTATAGCCCATGACGTCTTTCGGCCCATATGAGGCCCTTTGTAACTCTTGGCCCATTAGCGGCCTGTGCTGAAACTGGCCCGTAATGAACAGTGTATTACTTTACACCCATTAGCGGCCCGTGGTGAAGCTGACCCGTAATGAATAGTGTATCACTTCATACCCATTTACGGCCCATTATTCCGTTGGGCCGTTTCCAGCCCAAGTTAACTTTCGGCCTTCTGAGGGCCCATTTATTCTTGGGCTCATTTAAGATTCGATTACTTACGGCCCGTTCTTGTCATTTTCTGCTTGTGGGCCAAATTCAGCCCGTCGTTACAGTCGGCCCATTTGTGGACCGTTAGTCTGTTGGGCCATTTTCATAGCATCACCAAATACGGCCTATTAACGGTCCGTTATGGTCAGGCCATAAAACGTACGATTTCCATTAAAGGCCCGTCTATGGCTCATTAAAGGCCCTTACAAGACCCATAAATGAGTCGGCGGCCCATGGATCCTACGAGACGTACAAGGCCCATGGATCCTACGAGACGTACAAGGCCCATGGATCCTACGAGACGTAGAAGGCCCATGGATCTTACGAGACGTAGAAGGCCCATGGATCCTACGAGACGTAGAAGGCCCATGGATCCGACGGCCCGTGAAGGGCCATGGTCGGGCGTGTTGGCCCCCATTTGAACGATATAGCATATTCAAAGAATTATCCTACTCAATACTATCATCTCTAAAAAGCATACACTATTACAACAAAGAGATCAAGGCATAGAAAGGTAGAATAATCCTACACTATACAATAAAGAAATTACTGACCGATTATACCCTTTGGGCATTATGGTTGACACGGTGATAATAAAGCATACACAAACAACAAATGACATACATCGGGCAAATACAGCTCATACATCATGGACGCCAAGATCAACTTAACTCCATTTGAACTATAATCTCTTGAGAAAATAGGATTGGCGGATTCGGATAGCAAAAAATTCAGTCTGCAAATTATCCTATTCCTTCATTGTTACCTCAGTTGCTTGTTTCATTTTTTTGACTCACGCATCTAATACTTGCATGTCTAGTCTCAACTTGTTGATTATCGTTGACAATCATGTACACGTTGTCTTGCCACCTCTAGTTGATGCTCGAGAACATCAGCACATTCCAATTCCAATCCATAATCATTCGGTAATGGCCATGCCGCACTGCTCGCAGATCTTTGTGTTGATGTCACTTCATCCTGAAATGTTTCTGTAAGTACACATGACTAGGGAAAAAATATAATTACAATAGTGAAGCGAACAAGACACTACTTTGTACTACATGGCAAAACAGGACTAACAATAATGTTACACGTCACTTTCAAAAAAAATGTTACACGTCATGAAGCATAAGCATGTGATATTTTAAAAATTATAAAAAAGGTAGTCTGTGCAGCCTGCATATAGAAATCTCTCTTAGCTCACCAGAGGAGCATGATGTTGGGGCCCAATCCAAAACACGGACAAGTTACAAATTTAGACAGCATGTTGCATAGAAGTAAGCAAGAAGTTGGGCATTCTGTAGCTCAACTAAAGTCTTAGGGAGCATAATGAACATCAGAGGATTTCATACAAACATACTACAACAAGCAAAACTATGCAATCATTAGCCTAGTATAAACTAGATTGTGAGCCTCATTCAATAATAGTTGGTTAATAGACTTCAAAGCTTCAGGCACACTTCGGCAGAGTAATTAAATGGTAAGGCCTTTAATTATGTCAACTAATAGTTATACAATTACCCAACATCAGGCATCATTCTTTGGGCATCTCATTAACTGAGGACAAATAAAGCAACTGAAAAGAGCAAATTAACTATGCCTGAAACAAACAAGGAATTGAACTGTTGAGTTGGATACAGTGACTTACCTTAATAGGTTGAAGAGGCTCAGCGCAGCTCCTACTTCTCTTGCAGGGCTCCTTCCTAACATCTTGTACTTGGAAATCCTCAATCTTATCTTCATTGCACCCGCTCTGCAAGGTGACACAAACTAGTTACTCGTCTCCTTGGAAGATAAATATGCATACTTTCCAGTCTGTGAACACAAAAGGATGATATTATAACAAAACAACACCACATAATGAAACATGCCGCATCTCTTGCACTTGCACATAATGAAATGAGCATTTACTATGTCTACACTATGTAAAAACTAGGCATACCTTCAAACTGGATCTCCAGGTACTCTTGGAGAGCCTACTTTAGTGTACAACCAAACCTTTATGTCACCTATGAGTTAGAAAAGGCCCCACTACAGCAACCCTTAGTGTTTAAATCGTTGACAAGCTCTGTTAGAGTGTTAGATCAAGAACAACAAGTAATCAAAGCAAACAGTCCTAGTATGGCTGGCTGATGCAAACAAGCGATTGAACATATGTGTGAGCAAATCTTACATATCAAGAAAAGAAGCAAAGAAGGAGGCTTAAAGACCATCACTTGGTGACCAGATTTAAGGGCATTTAAACATCATGTGCAACATATGAAATAACATAAACATTGCATATTCCAGATTCTACAATGGAATGCACATGTATTAGGTTATGCCATGTATGATGATGCCTAAATGTACGAGATAGCGGCGGAGTGATTAATCATTGCACGCACAATTGAATTGCAGGTTAAGGGCCGATTCGATTACGCCTTTTCGTGGCATATTGTCAAAATAAGCCATAAAAGATGTAAAGAAGTCATTTTTGAGTTATGGGCTTGGGCTTAACTAATTTCGCTTTGGAGGGGGTGTTTGGGTAGAACCTCACTAAAAATTGAAGGAAGGGAATAGTGAAATGACTACATTGTACGCCTATATTATACTCAAAATTCAACTGCTGACGCCCGTGTCACACCTGACCCTCAAGTAAAAACAAACATGCAAGCATTCATTTCCCTGCCCGCTTGCATCTCCTCTCCCCTTTCCCTCTACCTCGATCCCCTGCCTACAACACTAAGGTTCCTCCAGCGAGCCGTCACCACTGGTCCCATCTGGCCTGGTGAGGGAGTCCTGGATTAGGAGGTATCCGGACTGCCGGACTATATACATCGTCCGGACTATTGAAGCGTGAAGATACAAGACTCAAGACTTCGGCCCGTGTCCGGATGGGACTTTCCTTGGCGTGGAAGGCAAGCTTGGCGATCCGGATATTATATTTCCTTCCTTGTAACCGACTCCATGTAAACCCTAGCCCTCTTCGGTGCCTATATAAACCGGAGAGGTTGGTCCTTAGAAGGCCGATCACAATTACGATCATACCATCATAGGCTAGCTTCTAGGGTTTAGCCTCTACAATCTCGTGGTAAATCTAATCTTGTACTACCCATATCTTCAATATTAATCAAGCAGGAAGTAGGGTTTTACCTCCATCGAGAGGGCCCGAACCTGGGTAAACATCTGTGTCCCTTGCTTCCTGTTACCATCAGCCTTGACGCACAGATCGGGACCCCCTACCCGAGATCTGCCGGTTTTGACACCGACATTGGTGCTTTCATTGAGAGTTCCTCTGTGTCGTCGCTGTCAGGCTCGATGGCTCCTCCAGTCATCATCAACGACACGATCCCGGGTGAGACCTTTCTCCCCGGACAGATCTTCGTGTTCGGCGGCTTCACCCTGCGGGCCAACTCGCTTGTCCATCTGGAGCAGATCGACAGCTACGCCCCTGGCCACCAGATTAGGTTCGGAAACCTGAACTACACGACGGACATCCGCGGAGACTTGATCTTCGATGGATTTGGGCCTATGCGAGGAGCACTGGACAGTCACGACGAGCACGGCTTAGACCTGCCTTCGGACGAAGCTCGGGGTATCACCCCCGTAGTATCCTCGGACCTAGATCCGGAGCAGGCTGCGCTGCCTAAGGACGGAGGGATGGACCCCGCCCCGCAGGTCGCATACTCATCGGCGGTGGAGCCGAACACGGGTCTTACCTCTGTGGTGGCCTGTGACTCCGGACCCCCGGATTCGTATCCGGACGTTGGTTCTCGTCCGCGCACTCCAGAGCCAGTCGAGCTAGGTTGGGCTCCGGTAATGGAGTTCACCGCCGCGGATATCTTCCAGCACTCGCCCTTTGGCGACATCTTTGAACTTCGTTAAAGTCTCTCTCTTTGTCAGGAGGCTCTTCGCCGAACTATGTCCGGCTCGAGTGGGAAGCAGGCGATGAAGGAATTCGTTGCCCACCCACCACCCACTTCATTGCCACGTTCGATGATTTAACCGAGGTACTGAACTTCGACTCCGAAGACATCGACGGTATGGACGACGATGCAGGAGAAGAACATGAACCACCGCTCACTGGGCGGTGGACATCCAGCTCTTCCTATGATATATACACGGTGGACACTCCGAAGGAAACAAATGGTGATGAGGCAACGGAGGATAAAACCTCAGGGAAAAAAGCAAAGAATAGGCATCGTCGGCGCCACTCCAAGCCCCGCCACAGTAATACCGGCCCAGGAGATGAAAACAATCCGAATGGTGCCGAGGAAGAATACAACCCTGATCAGCCCGCCTTCGAGTAGGCCGAACAGGAGGATGAGCAGGTCAGCCCAGAAGAACAGGCGATGGATGAATACCTGGAGGAGGACAGCTACATGCCCCCCTCCGAAGACGAGATTAGCCTCGGCGATGACGAGTTCGGCGTGCCTGAGGATCCCATAGAGCAGGAGCGCTTCAAGCGCCGGCTTATAGCCCCTGCGAGGAGCCTGAAAAAGAAGCAACAGCAACTCCAAGCTGATCAAGACCTGCTCACAGATAGATGGACTGAAGTCCTGGCTGACCGGCCACCTCGTGGCGGGGATAAAACGGCATATCAGTCCGCATACCAGCCAACACCCCCACAACAACATACTGCGGCCCGGGGCAATAAAACAGGATAGCCAAGATCGATCTATGGATCGCGGGGGCGCGTGCTACGTCTCGAGCTTGCGTTGGTTTTCCCCGAAGAGGAGAGGATGATGCAGCATAGTAGCATAAGTATTTCCCTCAGTTTTTGAGAACCAAGGTATCAATCCAGTAGGAGGTCACGCGCAAGTCCCTCGTACCTGCACAAAACGATAGCTACTCGCAACCAACACGATTAGGGGTTGTCAATCCCTTCACGGTCACTTACGAGAGTGAGATCTGATAGAGATAATATTTTTAGTATTTTTGGTATAAAGATGCAAAGTAAAAAGTAAAAACAAAGCAAGTAAATAAAGTGATAGAGATTGATATGATGAGAATAGACCCGGGGGCCATAGGTTTCACTAGTGGCTTCTCCCAAGAGCATAGATATTCTACGGTGGGTGAACAAATTACTGTTGAGCAATTGATAGAATTGAGCATAGTTATGAGGTTATCTAGGTATGATCATGTATATAGGCATCACGTCCGAGACAAGTAGATCGAAACGATTCTGCATCTACTACTATTACTCCACTCATCGACCGCTATCCGGCATGCATCTAGAGTATTAAGTTAAAAACAGAGTAACGCCTTAAGCAAGATGACATGATGTAGAGGAATAAATTCATGCAATATGATAAATACCCCATCTTGTTATCCTCGATGGCAACAATACAATACGTGCCTTGCAACCCTTTACATCCTTTGGGTAAGGACACCGCAAGATTGAACCCAAAGCCATGCACTTCTCCCATTGCAAGAACTACCAATCTAGTTGGCCAAACCAAACGGATAATTCAAAGAGATTTGCAAAGATAACTCAATCATACATAAAAGAATTTAGAAAAGATTCAAATATTATTCATAGATAAGCTGGATCATAAACCCACAATTCATCAGTCTCAACAAACACACCGCAAAAGAAGATTACATCGAATAGATCTCCACGAGAGAGGGGGAGAACATTGTATTGAGATCCAAAAAGAGAGAAGAAGCCATCTAGCTACTAGCTATGGACCCGAAGGTCTGAAGTAAACTACTCACACTTCATTGGAGTGTAACATCCCAAAATTCTAAATTTTGGAATGTTAATATAATTAATTGAATTGTTTGTTTGTTTGCTTGAGTGAATTAAACTTGAGTGAAATTTGAACCTTTTCAAAAACTTTTGAATGAGAGGGAATAAAATGAGTTTCCCTTCTCCGTAAATTCAAATTCATCCTATTAAAATCAATGAGAGAAGATGACATGACTTCTTCAACTATAAAGAATTTGAACGGAGTTTTGCAATTTAATTCTTTCAAATATTTGCACTTGCTTCTCTATTTTTCTTCCCCGAGAAATACCCCGAAAAATAAATTCTTGCAAGCAAGAAAGAGCAGAGGAAAAATGACCCTCCAAAATCAGGGTCATTTTTTAAAATATTTGAGCCAAGAAAAACCAAAGTTTTTATTTAAAAATTATTTGCAAAAAGAAATAAAGCCTTTAGGGATTTTCTGAAAAACATTTTTTTAAGTTTTTATTTTGGCCGTGGAATAATGCTCATCATCTACATTTCATTTTTCTGATAATTTTAGTATATAAAAACTCTTTATTCCGAATTGATTTGATTTCCTTTTTATTGTTTTAGTTTCCTAATTTTAAAAATAGGAATGGAATCGTTTTATTAGGAAAAACCTGCTGGCCCATTAAGCACTTTCCTATTCTAGCCCAACAAGAGATCATCTCCTTACTCTCTTTCCTCTCACGTTCTGAAGCTTTCCATATTCATGGAGACAGGAAACTCCACCTTCCCGATCTCCCTCGTCTTTCCATCCCAGCGCCTCCCGAGACCGCCTATAAAACCCCCTCCCTCTCCTCGTTCCATTTTTCCCATCACCACGCCCCTCCCTGCCCGTAGCCTCCTCGCCACCGTCCTCCTTTTCCTGCCTCGAACGCTCACCAGAGCCCGACGCCAGGAGTGAGCAGCACTGAGGCGCCCAGCAGAACCTCCCAAGCGCCGACCCCTCCTCCGCCACCCCCACCTCGCCGGCGACCTCGCCCCTCGCCAGAGCAGTCCTCCACATCGCCGTCTCCTTCCTGCCATCTCTGCCTCACGTCTGAGTAACTCCCTTGTTGTTTTTTTCGTTTTCAGATTTATTTCCGTAACAGATTTAGTTCCGTTCTTGTTTAGCTTATAACTTTTGATCTAGATGTCCAATGATGCTGATTCTTTTTGCGTTAGATCACAATTTTCTTGTAGTTTCCAAAAATATATAATTTGTCTATGTTTGGATTTATAAAAATTGAGTTAGATCAGATTTGAATTAAAGCTTGTTTTACTTATTCCGGGAGTTTAAAAATAGGTTTTTAATTAATTCTTTTTGCTCCTGGTCTCTAGGACCTTTGTTTATCCAGTAGTATTTAGTATCTTATTTCTAGGTTAATTTAAATTAGGTTTTTAGCAAAACAGTACTGTTTTATTATTAGTTCTGTTTTAGCTTTTTCTTTATTGTTTTTATTAGTTTTAAATTATTTCTTTTTGTCACTTTTGACAAAATTAGTTATGTTTCTGTTAGACAACAGGAAAATTTTTATTTTTATTTAAATTTTTTTATTTTCCTTAGTTTTGTATGAAACCTTCTATAGGTCATAGTTAGAGTTTTATAAAAGCTTTTTATTTGTTTCTTTTTGCAAATAAAATTTTATGAAAAAAAAATACTTTCTGTTAAATTAGTTATTTTACATTTTATTTTCTGTTAATTTATTAGTTAGTATTTTAATTGTTGTTAAGTTTATACTTACGGCAAAACTATATGGGATGTTTGTAGCACTGTCCTAGATCTTCGGTAGTAGTGGTTCTGTGTCGGTTTATTTGAAGTGTCTGGTGAGGTTGTTTGAGTTTGATTGTCGATTTTCGTTGCTGGTTTGATTGTTATTTGAGTGCTAAAATTGTTTGCTAGGATGTTTGCTTATGTGAATGCTATGTTTGACTATATAGATTTTCAACGGAGTGACGATTAGTTCTACCAAGTCATTTTCTGACGTTGTTATCTTCATCAAGTATTACCGAGCAAGTTCACTTTGACCATGCTTTCATACCTATGTTTTTATTGCACTTAGTGGCATCTTTGAAACCACCCCTCGGTAGTGTTATTGAAATTCTTGTAGTTGAGTAGTATGCATGAGGTAGGAACCCATCACCCTGTTACCAAGCCCGGGACGTTATTTATTCTAATGCTACGCTGTAGTAGACGGGGTTTGGTATGAGTGCTCAAGAGTGGTGTGAGAATGGAGGATCTACGTCAATAACGAAAACACCATGATGAAAGCTGCAAGGACTGCATCTTCAAGGCCTCAAGACTTCAAGACTCGAGACAAGAATTCAATACACACTACTGGGTGAAGGACGGTTGTGGGCACCTGGAGAAACCAGTGGTTGGCGGGATGCATGGAGAAGCGCCATGACATCTTGCGGAAAGCTTCACCCGGACTCAAAGAGGCGGAAGAATACTTCATGCGGAAGCTTACTGTGCAACCGCAAGTCATTATGGGCTCTGGCTTGGTTGACCTTAGTTGTGACTACTGGCTGGGACGGTACTAGCAGATGTAGAACTACGGTAGGATGGGATGAGTACCGGACAGTGGTCAGAGGAACTCTTTGGAAGACCATGTTTCGGTCATCTTGTTCTCAAACACTCTGAAGTGCGAGAACGTAAAGAGAGGGATCGAATCTTGCGGGTAAAGTGTACAAACCTCTGCAGAGGGTTTAAACCTAATCGATTAGCCGTGTCCACGGTTACGGACAATTTGAGCATCTGGACTTGGATCTATCTCGGAACTCTCAACACCGGATTGATAACTTAATTGTGGGCAACTTATGATGATTTTGGGTTATGAGACATCGGTTGGCGGAACCATGTCATGATAGATAACTCCTTAGTACAGACTTCATTCTATTCCTTTGATGTAGGTGAAATAAAATCAGCTTTTACGCAAACAAAACTCGAGATCTGAGCCATAAAGCCATATTGCATATAGTATAGTTTTATCATCTGTTTCTCATATTGTGATCTTGCCGGTACATTCAATGTCTTGACCTACAGTACTGCAACGTATCATGTTGCAGATATTTCCTCGACGAGTAAGAGTTACGATCTGAGGTTATGGTCTACACTCAACCTGCCGATGGCGTTGATGGGACTCCACACCCGTTTGATTGTTTCGCTGAGTATTATGAGGTATATATCATTTTACGTTATTTATACATGTGATTGCACTTTGATATATACATTGATGTCTTGTGTGTGCGACATACCGATCCGAGGATGGCACAAGAATACGAAGGCTTGACCGTCTAAGGTCGGGTCGCTTCTGAGAGATGGTATCGAGCACATGTTGGTCAGAGAACGTGACCCTAGGAAATGACTTAGTAATATGAAGACCCCAATAGGAATGACCTTTGTTTTGTACTACTCTCGTAACACCTGATTCCTTTTCTTGAACCCTCCTTATTTGAACTATAGATGGAGAGCTACATTACGAACAAAAGAGAACACTACGAGAAGGTTCTTGGAGGCCCCTTCCTTGTGGAGCTAGTCAAATTGCTTTGAAGTTACCGATACCGAGATCAAGGCAACTAAGAGGACGTCCGGATCGTGGGGAGTCATGACCCAAGTATTTGGTCGTAAAGAAGCCCCCAAGGCTGCAGACATCATCTTGAACAATAAATGGTGATCGTGATATGGGCATCAACACCGCCGTCCATGATGCTATTGCACGCGTTTATGCTATAGTCATCGTGCTGCACTAAACTCACACTTCTTTGGAAGGATTGGATGGCAGAAGTCTGATGGAGCAACTATTGCCTTGACGGAAGCGCAAAAGACGAAGTTCTCCCCACTTTTAGTGTACAATCGGGATCTGGAACAATACGTCAAGAATCTTGGATGGACCTCCTGGAAGCCCTGTTTGACAATGAAGCACTACGAGAAGAGGTCAAGACTCGTAGAGGCTGAAGGTAAACCAGCTGGAGGAGGAGAACCTCGAGATCTCGAGGATGCGTCAGAAGCGAAGAACAGCAGGACCATGTCTCATGCCAAGGACGTTGAAATCCGTAAGCTCAAGGAACAACTTCGGGACATACGAGTGGTCGTCACAAGAAACTCCGTGTCGACAGAGAAAATCTAGCAGAAGAACTGGAGGAGATCAAGTCCACGTAAGAAGCCCCAGTGGGGACAATGACCAAGTTCCTAATAAATTAGTAGTATCCCACCATGAGAGAAATAAAGATGAACGCTTTCTCGATTTAAGTATCTGACCATACCAAATTATGTGGGTGGCGATACTTGTAGTATTGATTGAATAAATGAATGCTTGGTTGCTATTATTTTTGTGTGTTTATTGAATGGTTGGATAGATGCGATATTCGTAGGTTTGTATTTATTTCAACCATGAGAGACGTAAGTTACGGAAGAATGGTAGAAGGCCTTCATATGGGAACGACATCGAGAATTGGAAACTCCGAGCATTGAAGACACAAGAAATGAGGACTTAGAAAGCGAAACCATAGTAGAACGGCCCATTACAAATGATAATTTTGTTGATGAGTGGGTAATTGCCTTCTCTTTCTATCTCAACTGCACCCGAAATCTTGAACCCATGGACAAGCTGAACACCAAACCTTTCTGGAGACAATTGCAACTTCCCATGGAGATACATCCCTTGTTCTGAGCACTCCTCTTATCCTACACATGCAGATGACAACCCTTTATGAGTCTTTCCTTAAGGGCCCTGAAACTATCATGACCTTGACGAGTGATCATGATTACAGAAGATCTGAAGGACACGATGAAGCATATTCACCTTGAAGGAGATGCAGTCTACAAAGGCTACCCTTTCATGCAAAAGGGAGTGGAACTTTGGTATGTGGAGGTACACCTCCACCATTTGAAAGGAGTTTGCCCAAAGATGATGGGGCAATACTTTTTCATCTCACGTGTGCCACAAGCAACTTTCTTCAATGCTGTTCGTGAAGCAGCCATGGAAGCCATACGCCAGATCGGAGAAATACTTGAAGCAAGACTCCGTTATACTCGGGAATACCTCTGGCAAATGCGTGCAGAGATGATGGTAATGAAGCTCAAGACCACCATGATGAAACAGAAGATTGAAGATTTCAAGGCTCATGTCGCACACTTCCGGTGGGACCGAAGAATCCCGAGGAGGATAAATAAATAAAGTTGGAAGTAATGTCCGACCATACCAAACCATGTGGGTGGCAGCATTTGTAACAAAGTACTTTTTGGAATTTGGATTCTGAAAATGATTAAGGATGTAATGAAAGATTGATATGAGATTAATGAGATTTTATGGATAAACTTGTGCACTTCTTTTGGTCATAGTACTCTATAAAGCCACAGGAGCAATGAAGAAAGAAACGTGTTATTCATGACGGCCATAGAAGGAAGCTGGACAAAATAAGTTGGAGTTTTGCTTTTTGATATGATGGTATGAAGAAACAGAGTACTATTGGATTTAAAGGAGGTGTAACAAGAGAGTTACTCCAAGGATGAGTTAAAGCTGCACTAGTCTTGAAGTGGGCCATAACCCACAGGCCCAGGATTTTGAGAAGGAACCGTTGTAACCTTGATAAAGGAATAAATTTGGAAGAATCTGTGATCCAATCAGCCTACGTTTCGTAGGAGGTTACGCAAAAACCTGAGAGTGGTGAAGTAACGATAGATGTTTTGCTTGGCTTGCAGAAAACCATGGATTTATACGAACTCGGTTAAATCAACAAGAGAAATTCTGCAATGCTTGTGAGTATGCCAAAGTGTTAGAATACGTGATTCGATATTTACGTATGTGGTAATGATTCAAATGCGGGATGGATTGGCCCCCATACCGAAGACTTCTATCATGAACTATCATATGTTGATGGAAAATCGGAGAGACTTGAAAACCTTAGAAGAGTGTCGACGCGATAAGCCATAAAACCATAGAATGGTAGTACGAAGAAACCCTTTACAGGCAACCGTTGCCAATCGTAGGTTATACGTTGAGGTTCAACCCAGACCCGTTTTCTGCAGGAGAAAACCATAAATGGTAGACCACCATGATTATTTTGATAGTTGTCTAGAGTGGACACAGACTTATCAGCTAAGAAGACCCAGTTTCAGACAAACTTCAACTTTGACGAACCAACCCAAGATTCTGAGGAAAACTCTATACTTCTGGCAGAAGAGCCTTAATGAAGGAGCTATTGTAAGATATGTGAAGGGACATACTTTTTCAGCCCTCCAGAGGAAGTATCTGAGTTTATTGGAACCATGACCTTGTTTTTAAGCGTGGTAGCACCCACGACCTTTCGACCAAAACATTTGCTAGAAGACCCCCAACCCTAACCTTTTTCTTGTTAGCCTCTTGAATCTCGAGGACGAGATTCATTTTAAGTGTGGTAGGTTTGTAACATCCCAAAATTCTAAATTTTGGAATGTTAATATAATTAATTGAATTGTTTGTTTGCTTGCTTGAGTGAATTAAACTTGAGTGAAATTTGAACCTTTTCAAAAACTTTTGAATGAGAGGGAATAAAATGACTTTCCCTTCTCCGGTAAATTCAAATTCATCCTATTAAAATCAATGAGAGAAGATGACATGACTTCTTCAACTATAAAGAATTTGAACGGAGTTTTGCAATTTAATTCTTTCAAATATTTGCACTTGCTTCTCTATTTTTCTTCCCGAGAAATACCCGAAAAATAAATTCTTGCAAGCAAGAAAGAGCGGAGGAAAAATGACCCTCCAAAATCAGGGGCATTTTTGAAAATATTTGAGCCAAGAAAACCAAAGTTTTTATTTAAAATTATTTGCAAAAAGAAATAAAGCCTTTAGGGATTTTCTGAAAAACATTTTTTAAGTTTTATTTTGGCCGTGGAATAATGCTCATCATCTACATTTCATTTTTCTGATAATTTTAGTATATAAAAACTCTTTATTCCGAATTGATTTGATTTCCTTTTTATTGTTTTAGTTTCCTAATTTTAAAAATAGGAATGGAATCGTTTTTATTAGGAAAAACCTGCTGGCCCATTAAGCACTTTCCTATTCTAGCCCAACAAGAGATCATCTCCTTACTCTGTTTCCTCTCACGTTACAGAAGCTTTCCATATTCATGGAGACAGGAAACTCCACCTTCCCGATCTCCCTCGTCTTTCCATCCCAGCGCCTCCCGAGACCGCCTATAAAACCCCCTCCCTCTCCTCGTTCCATTTTTCCCATCACCACGCCCCCTCCTGCCCGTAGCCTCCTCGCCACCGTCCTCCTTTTCCCTGCCTAGAACGCCACTCAGGAGCCCGACGCCAGGAGTGAGCAGCACTGAGGCGCCCAGCCAACCTCCCAAGTGCCGACCCTCCTCTGCCACCCCACCCTCGCCCGGCGACCTCGCCCCTCGCCAGAGCAGCCCTCCACATCGCCGTCTCCTTCCTGCCATCTCTGCCTCACGTCTGAGTAACTCCCTTGTTTTTTTTTTTCGTTTTCAGATTTATTTCCGTAACAGATTTAGTTCCGTTCTTGTTTAGCTTATAACTTTTGATCTAGAAGTCCAATGATGCTGATTCTTTTGCATTAGATCACAATTTTCTTGTAGTTTCCAAAAATATATAATTTGTCTATGTTTGGATTTATAAAAATTGAGTTAGATCAGATTTGAATTAAAGCTTGTTTTGCTTATTCCGGGAGTTTAAAAATAGGTTTTTAATTAATTCTTTTTGCTCCTGGTCTCTAGGACCTTTGTTTATCCAGTAGTATTTAGTATCTTATTTCTAGGTTAATTTAAATTAGATTTTTAGCAAAACAGTACTGTTTTATTATTAGTTCTGTTTTAGCTTTTTCTTTATTGTTTTTATTAGTTTTAAATTATTTCTTTTTGTCACTTTTGACAAAATTAGTTATGTTTCTGTTAGACAACAGGAAAAATTTTATTTTTATTTTAAAAAATTTATTTTCCTTAGTTTTGTATGAAACCTTCTATAGGTCATAGTTAGAGTTTTATAAAAGCTTTTTATTTGTTTCTTTTTGCAAATAAAATTTTATGAAAAAAAATACTTTCTGTTAAATTAGTTATTTTACATTTTATTTTCTGTTAATTTATTAGTTTAGTATTTTAATTGTTGTTAAGTTTTTACTTACGGCAAAACTATATTAGATGTTTGTAGCAAAGTCATAGATCTTCGTTAGTAGTTTTTCTTTGTAGTTTTATTTGAAGTTTCTTTTGATTTTGTTTGAGTTTTATTATCGATTTTCCTTGCTGTTTTGATTGTTATTTCGAGTGCTAAAATTGTTTGCTAGGATGTTTGCTTATGTGAATGCTATGTTTGACTATATAGATTTTCAACGGAGTGACGATTAGTTCTACCAAGTCATTTTCTGAGCGTTGTTATCTTCATCAAGTATTACCGAGCAAGTTCACTTTGACCATGCTTTCATACCTATGTTTTTATTGCACTTAGTGGCATCTTTGAAACCACCCCTCAGTAGTGTTATTGAAATTCTTGTAGTTGAGTAGTATGCATGAGGTAGGAACCCATCACCCTGTTACCAAGCCCGGGACGTTATTTATTCTAATTCTACGCTGTAGTAGACGGGGTTTGGTATGAGTGCTCAAGAGTGGTGTGAGAATGGAGGATCTACGTCAATAACGACAACACCATGATGAAAGCTGCAAGGACTGCATCTTCAAGGCCTCAAGACTTCAAGACTCGAGACAAGAATTCAATACACACCTCTGGGTGAAGGGCGGTTGACGGGCACCTGGAGAAACCGGTGGTTGGCGGGATGCATGGAGAAGCGCCATGACATCTTGGAAAGCTTCACCCGGACTCAAAGAGACGGAAGAATACTTCATGCCCGGAAGCTTACCTGCAACCGCAAGTCATTATGGGCTCGGCTTGGTTGACCTTAGTTGTGACTCTGGCTGGGACGGTACTAGCAGATGTAGAACTACGGTAGGATGGGATGAGTACCGGACGGTGGTCGAGGAACTCTTTGGAAGACCATGTTTGATCATCTTGTTCTCAAACACTCTGAAGTGCGAACGTAAAGAGAGGGATCGAATCTTGCGGGTAAAGTGTACAAACCTCTGCAGAGGGTTTAAACCTAATCGATTAGCCGTGTCCTCGTTACGGACAATTTGAGCATCTGGACTTGGATCTATCTCGGAACTCTCAACACCGGATTGATAACTTAATTGTGGGCAACTTATGATGATTTTGGGTTATGAGACATCGGTTGGCGGAACCATGTCATGATAGATAACTCCTTAGTACAGACTTCATTCTATTCCTTTTATGTAGGTGAAATAAAATCTGCTTTTACATAAACAAAACTCGAATCTGAGCCATAAAGCCATATTGCATATAGTATAGTTTTATCATCTGTTTTCTCATATTGTGATCTTGCCGGTACATTCAATGTCTTGACCTACAGTACTGCAACGTATCATGTTGCAGATATTTCCTCGACAGTAAGAGTTACGATACAGTGGTTACGGTCTACACTCAACCCGCCGATGGCGTTGATGGGACTCCACACCCGTTTGATTGTTTCCGCTGAGTATTATGAGGTATATATCATTTTACGTTATTTATACATGTGATTGCACTTTGATATATACATTGATGTCTTGTGTGTGCGACATACCGATCGAGGATGCCACAAGAATACTGAGGCTTGACCGTCTGAGGTCGGGTCGCTACACGGAGGGGCTATGGTGTTGATGTAGAAGCCCTCCATGGTAGATGCCCCCTCCGGCGGAGCTCTGGAACAGGCCCCAAGATGGGATCTCGTGGATACAGGAAGGTACGGCGGTGGAATTAGGTTTTTGGCTCCTCCTCTGGTCTACTGGGGATACGTAGGTATATATAGGAGGAAGAATGCGTCGGTGGAGCGTCGGGGGCCCACGAGGCGGGGCGCACTGGGCGCCTCCACCCTCGTGACCACCTCTGGCGTTTCTTAGAGTAGGGTCCAAGTCTCCTGGATCACGTTCGGTGAGAAGATCACGTTCCCGAAAGTTTCATTCCGTTTGGACTCCGTTTGATATTACATTTCTTGAAATCTTGAAAAGGCAAAAAACAATTAAATTTGGGCCTCCGGTTAATAGGTTAGTCCCAAAAATAATATAAAAGTGGAAAATAAAGCCCAATATAGTCCAAAACAGTAGATAAAGTAGCATGGAGCAATAAAAAATTATAGATACGTTGGAGACGTATCATGCATCCCCAAGCTTAATTCCTGCTCGTCCTCGAGTAGGTAAATGCTAAAAGAGACTTTTTTATGCGGAGTGATACTTTGGCATAATTTCAATTTAAATCTTCTTAATCATGGTATGAATATTCAGATCCGAAAGATTCAAGACAAAAGTTCATATTGACATAAAAATAATAATACTTCAAGCATACTAATAAAAGCAATCATGTCTTCTCAAAATAACATGGCAAAAGAAAGTTCATCCCTACAAATTCATATAGTTAGGCTATGCTTCATTTTTGTCACACAAAGATGGTCCCAACTTCTATACCCCCGATGACAAGCCAAGCAATTGTTTCATACTTAAATAATCTCAAACTTTTTCAACCTTCACGCAATACATGAGCGTGAGCCATGGATATAGCACTATGGGTGGAATAGAATATGATGATGGGGATTATGTGGAGAAGACAAAAAAGGAGAAAGTCTCATATTGACGAGGATAATCAACGGGCTATGGAGATGCCCATTAATTAATGCCAACATGAGGAGTAGGGATTGCCATGCAACGGATGCACTAGAGCTATGAATGCTCAACAAAAGAAAACTAATGGGTGTGCATCCAACTTGCTTGCTCATGAAGACCTAGGGCATTTTGAGGAAGCCCATCGTAGGAATATACAAGACAAGTTCTATAATGAAAAATTCCCACTAGTATGAACAAGACAACTTACGAGACTCACTATATGAAAAACATGATGCTACTTTGAAGCACAATATATGAGACTCACTACATGAAGAACAAGGTGCTACTTTGAAGCACAAGTGTGGAAAAAGAGATAGTAGCATTGCCCTTTTTTTTGGGCCTTTTTTTTTCTTTTTGGCCTTTCTCTTTTTTTGGGCAATGCTCTAATAATGATGATCATCACACTTCTATTGATTACAGCATAAGGATTACAACTCGATACTAGAACAAGGTATGACTCTATATGAATGCCTCCGGTGGTGTACCGGGATGGTGCAATGAATCAAGAGTGACATGTATGAAAAATAATGCATGGTGGCTTTGCCACAAATACGATGTCAACTACATGATCATGCAATGGCAATATGCCAAAAGTAAAGTATGTCATGATAATGATGAACGGAACGGTGGAAAGTTGCATGGCAATATATCTCGGAATGGCTATGGAAATGCCATGATAGGTAGGTATGGTGGCTGTTTTGAGGAAGATATAAGGAGGTTTATGTGTGAAAGAGCGTATCATATCACGGGGTTTGGATGCACCGGCGAAGTTTGCACCAACTCCCAATGTGAGAAAGGGCAATGCACGGTACCGAAGAGGCTACCAAAGGTGGAAAGGTAAAAGTGCGTATAATCCATGGACTCAACATTAGTCAAAAGAACTCATATACTTATTGCAAAAATTTAGAAGTCATCAAAAATCAAGTACTACGCGCATGCTCCTAGGGCGATAGATTGGTAGGAAAAGACCATCGCTCGTCCCTTACCGCCACTCATAAGGATGCACAAGCGTGTACACTTCATGTTTCAAATTTGTTACACAACTTTAACCATACGTGCATGCTACGGGATTTGCTAACTTCAACACAAGTATTTCTCAAATTCACAACTACTCAACTAGCACGACATTGATATTATCACCTCCATATCTCAAAACAATTATCAAGCATCAACTTATCTTAGTATTCAACGCACTTCAAAAGAAAGTTTCACATATCTTGAATACCAAGTATATTAACATTAAGCAAATTACCATGCTATTAATGACTCTCAAAATAATCTAAGTGAAGCATGAGAGATCAAGTTTCTTTAAAACAAATCCACCACCGTGCTCTAAAAGATCTAAATGAAACACTAGAGCAAAAATTATCACGCTCAAAAAGATATAAATGAAGCACTATGAGCAAAACTATCAAGCTCAAAAGATATAAGTGAAGCACATAGAGTATTCTATCAAATTTCAATTCATGTATGGCTCTCTCAAAAGGTGTGTACAGCAAGGATGATTGTGGTAGAGTAACAAGCAAATACACAAATAAAACAAGACGCTCCAAGCAAAACACATATCATGTTGGTGAATAAAAATATAGCTTCAAGCAAATTACCGATGGAAGTGGACGAAAGAGGGGATGCCTTCCGGGGCATCCCCAAGCTTTGACTTTTTGGTGTCCTTGGATTATCTTGGGGGTGCCATGGGCATCCCCAAGCTTAGGCTCTTGCCACTCCTTGTTCCATAATCCATCAAAAGAATTCACCCAAAACTTGAAAACTTTCACAACACAAAACTCAATAGAAATCTCGTGAGCTCCGTTAGAGAAAGAAAACAAAAGACTACTTTAAGGTACTGTAATGAACTCATTATTTATTTATATTGGTGTTAAACCTAGTGTATTCCAACTTCTTTATGGATTATAAACTATTTTACTAGCCATAGATTCATCAAAATAAGCAAACAACACACGCAAAACAGAATCTGTCAAAAACAGAACAGTCTGTAGTAATCTGTAACTAACGCAAACTTATGGAACCCAAAAAATTCTACCAAAATTAGACGACCTGGGCAATTTGTTTATTGATCAGCAGAAATAGGGATCACTATTTTATCACGTTCTGGTGATTTTTAACAATTCGGGCACTGAGTGCAAAGATTCTGGAAATTACAGCAAGATCAAATAACTATCTCCCAAGAAGATCTAATAGGTTTAACTTGGCACAAACACTAATTAAAAGATTAAACCACATCTAAACAGAGGCTAGATGGATTATTTATTCCTAAACAGAAGCAAAAACAAAAAACACAAAATAAAATTGGGTTGCCTCCCAACAAGCGCTATCGTTTAACGCCCCTAGCTAGGCATAAAAGCAAGGATAGATCTAGGTATTGCCATATTTAATTTTCAATTTTTTAGCAGAGTCATGCTCGAATCCGGGTGGTTCTTCCCGCTTCCCTTCATATTCGAAAATTTTTAGATCTAAAGAATCTAACCGCTTATTACAAAGAGTAATCAACATATTCATGCGGTTTCCGCTAACACTTTTAAGAGGCTCAAGAGACTTTTGTAAATTTTTTTAAACTTCGCAAATCTTCTCAAACACTTGGGTTTCTTCCTGGGTAGGATGAGATCCTCCCTTTTGGGCTAGTGTTCCCACTATTCCCTCTATAATTTCATGCATAATCTGGGATCAATTTCAATAAAATTTCCCTTGGCGATGCAATCCAAGAGTTGTCTATGCGTCATATTTAACCCAACATAAAAATTGCGAAGAAGAATTCTAAAGTTCACCTCTAGGGTGCACTTACGATAAGATTCCATCATCCTATACCAAGCATCTTTTAAGTTTTCTCCTTGCCTTTGCTTGAAGTGAAGCACTTCAAACTCGGGAGACATAGGAGCGGATAAGGAATTCGACATAACGACACGCAAGCAAACTAACACACGAGCAAACAAAAGGCAAAGGGAAAGAGAGGAGGAGATTGGGAAAGAGAGGGCAAATAAAACGGCAAGGGTGAAGTGGGGGAGAGGAAATCGAGAGGCAAATGGCAAATAATGTAATGTGAGAGATAGGGATTGTGATGGGTACTTGGTATGTTGACTTTTGCGTAAGCCTCCCCGGCAACGGCGCCAGAAATCCTTCTTGCTACGTCTCGAGCTTGCGTTGGTTTTCCCCGAAGAGGAGGGGGTGATGCAGCACAATGGCGTAAGTATTTCCCTCAGTTTTTGAGAACCAAGGTATCAATCCAGTAGGAGGTCACACACAAGTCCCTCGTACCTGCACAAAACGATAGCTACTCGCAACCAACGCGATTAGGGGTTGTCAATCCCATCACGGTCACTTACGAGAGTGAGATATGATAGAGATAATATTTTTAGTATTTTTGGTATAAAGATACAAAGTAAAAAGTAAAAGCAAAGCAAGTAAATAAAGTGATAGAGATTGATATGATGAGAATAGACCCGGGGGCCATAGGTTTCACTAGTGGCTTCTCTCAAGAGCATAGATATTCTACGATGGGTGAACAAATTACTGTTGAGCAATTGATAGAATTGAGCATAGTTATGAGGTTATCTAGGTATGATCATGTATATAGGCATCACTTAGAGACAAGTAGATCGAAATGATTACGCATCTACTACTATTACTCCACTCATCGACCGCTATCCAGCATGCATCTAGAGTATTAAGTTAAAAACAGAGTAACGCCTTAAGCAAGATGACATGATGTAGAGGAATAAATTCATGCAATATGATAAATACCCCATCTTGTTATCCACGATGGCAACAATACAATACGTGCCTTGCAACTCTTTACATCCTTTGGGTAAGGACACCGCAAGATTGAACCCAAAGCCATGCACTTCTCCCATTGCAAGAACTACCAATCTAGTTGGCCAAACCAAACGGACAATTCGAAGAGACTTGCAAAGATAACTCAATCATACATAAAAGAATTCAGAAAAGATTCAAATATTATTCATAGATAAGCTGGATCATAAACCCACAATTCATCGGTCTCAACAAACACACCGCAAAAGAAGATTACATCGAATAGATATCCATGAGAGAGGGGGAGAACATTGTATTGAGATCCAAAAAGAGAGAAGAAGCCATCTAGCTACTAGCTATGGACCCGAAGGTCTAAAGTAAACAACTCACAGTTCATCGGAGGGGCTATGGTGTTGATGTAGAAGCCCTCCGTGGTAGATGCCCCCTCCGGCGAAGCTCCGGAACAGGCTCCAAGATGGGATCTCATGGATACAGGAAGGTACGGCGGTGGAATTAGGTTTTTGGCTCCTCCTCTGGTCTATTGGGGATACGTAGGTATATATAGGAGGAAGGAGTACGTCAGTGGAGCGTCAGGGGGCCCACGAGGCAGGGGGGCGCCCTCCACCCTCGTGACCGCCTCTGGCGCTTCTTGGAGTAGGGTCCAAGTCTCCCGGATCACGTTCGGTGAGAAGATCACGTTCCCGAAAGTTTCATTCCGGTTGGACTCCGTTTGATATTCTGTTTCTTCGAAATACTGAAAAAGGCAAAAAACAACAATTCTGGGCTGGGCCTCCGGTTAATAGGTTAGTCCCAAAAATAATATAAAAGTGGAAAATAAAGCCCAATATAGTCCAAAACGGTATTTAAAGTAGCATGGAGCAATAAAAAATTATAGATACGTTGGAGACGTATCAGCGCGCCTCAGCACGTGACGACGACCGTCACGTCGGATACACCTTCAACAAGTCCGGCCGGGCCGAATATAGCCACCCAGAGCAATTCGACCTGCGTAGCCACATAGCCCGGCACAGAGGCGCCGCACACCCCCTCTGCTTCACTGACGAAGTGATGGATCATGAATTCCCAGAAGGGTTCAAACCCGTAAACATTGAATCATACGATGGCACAACAGACCCCACGATATGGATCGAAGATTTCCTTCTCCACATTCACATGGCCCGCGGAGACGATCTACACGCCATCAAGTATCTTCCCCTTAAGCTCAAAGGACCAGCCCGGCACTGGCTAAACAGTCTGCCAGCAAATTCCATTGGCAGCTGGGAAAACCTGGAAGACGCATTCCTCGACAACTTCCAGGGCACATATGTGCGACCACCAGACGCCGATGACCTGAGCCACATTACTCAACCGCCCGGAGAGTCAGCCAGGAAATTCTGGACTCGGTTCCTAACTAAAAAGAACCAAATAGTCGACTGTCCGGACGCCAAAGCCCTGGCGGCTTTTAAGCATAATATCCGTGACGAGTGGCTCGCTCGACACCTCGTCCAGGAAAAACCCAAGTCCATGGCAGCTCTCACAACACTAATGACCCGCTTTTGCACGGACGAGGACAGCTGGTTGGCTCGCAGCAGCACCACGCCACATTCTGGCACTTCGGATGGCCGCGACAATAACGGGAAGCCACGGTGTAACAGACATAAGCGACGAAACAACAGCGATATCACTAAAGACACGTCAGTCAACGCCGGATTCAGCGGCTCCAAGCCCGGTCAGCGGAAGAAGCCGTTCAAAAGAAATAATCAGGGACCGTCCTCGTGCCAAATTCATGGCACCCCGGACAAGCCAGCCAACCACACCAATAGAGATTGCTGGGTATTCAAACAGGCCGGCAAAATAAACGCCGAAAACAATGACAAGGGGCTGCACATCGACGATGACGAGGAGCCCCGGCGTCTGAACACGGGGGGACAGAAGAAATTCCCCCCCCAGGTGAAAACGGTTAACATGATCTATGCCACGCACATCCCCAAGCGGGAACGAAAGCGGGCACTACGGGACGTCTATGCGATGGAGCCAGTCGCCCACAAATTCAACCCATGGTCAGCTTGTCCGATCACTTTTGACCGTAGGGATCACCCTACTAGCATCCGTCACGGCGGCTCAGCCGCATTGGTCCTAGACCCAATCATCAACGGATTCCACCTCACGCGCGTCCTCATGGACAGTGGCAGCAGCCTGAACCTGCTTTATCAGGACACAGTGCACAAAATGGGCATTGACCCTTCAAGGATCAAGGCCACCAAAACCACCTTTAAAGATGTGATTCCTGGAGTAGAGGCCCGTTGCACGGGCTCTATAACATTGGAGGTGGTCTTCGGATCTCCTGATAACTTCCGAAGCGAAGAGTTAATCTTCGATATCGTCCCTTTCCGCGATGGTTACCACGCCTTTGCCGGACGAACCGCATTCGCTAGATTCAATGCGGTACCACACTACGCATACCTCAAGCTCAAGATGCCAGGACCACGCGAGGTCATAACAGTGAATGGAAATATGGACCGCTCTCTACGAACAGAAGAACATACGGCAGCCCTCGCGGCGAAAGTACAATGCAGCCTCCTCCGACAGACCAATCCGGCGACAACAACTTCAAGCACCATCAAGAGAGTCTGGAGCACCCCGCAACATGATCATCAGGCACGCCAAGAGCGCGACTAGCAGTCCGGCCTCCGCTCAAGCCCCATCAAAGCAGCATTCGTGCCACGCGTACACAATTACACACTCAAGATACCATGGGCGTAGGCGGAGGCGCAACAACGACTCAGTCAAAAAAGCGGGATAACCGCCACATACCTTCATAACCTGTCCTTCTTCTTTTTCAGGACAGTGCTTTAGAGCAGTCTCTTCAGAAGAGCCGGATTGTCGGACTTCACAGGAGAAAAAACCAAGGAGGCAACAGGCTTCGCGCACATAAGGAAGCACCCAGGTGGAATCTATTTACGATCGTTATACCTGTTTTATATATCCATACGCGGCCTGCCCCCGGATAGGACATGTTAAATAGTCCTATTTATCTCCGCTTAATGCATTCATTGTAAACATACGCTTAAACGTATTTTCGTCAATGGGAGATTATATATAGCGTCAGCTCATTATTGTTATTTGAACATTTTTCTTACAAATGTTTCTTTGATATTGCATCCGTACACTTTGGTACGGTCCGTTTGCCAGGGGCTTCCTATGGTGCCCCGTTCTACGGCAACTAAAGTCCGAACACTTTAAACAGTGCGGCACCCCGAACTTATAGCACTATATGCATCAGCTCCGAATCATGTCTTGGGTCTACTGATTGGGTTAGCCCGGCTCCCTTGTTTTGGTACCTTACGTTCCGTTATATCGGCTAAGGTAGCGCAGGGAGAACTACTGCGATTGAGTCCCGGTTCTTCCGGATGAGCACCTTAGTAGAGAAAGCCGAAAACTAACCGGCATGATGTGGCGAGAGCTGGTCGCTGTTCGAGAGGTCTTAAAATCCTTAAAGATTTTCCTCTTTAGGCGATAAATCGGCTTCGTCCGATCTAGGCGTATATAGCGCCCCAATTCGGCCTTCCGGATTTTAGGGGCTTCGCCGAAATTTAAAATTGTAGACTTTTATGGCTAAGTGAAAGTTATAAAGCCGAATAGTCTGATTGCCTTGTTCGCTGCGCTGGATACCTCCTTAATTGACCAAACATTTGGATAAAGAGTATCCGGGTTTTTCCCGGAACACCCCGGCACTAGTTGCGTGGGGGCGGAAGCCGACGACTGGCATACTTTTAGTATTCTATAAACAGCCGCACAGAAGGTAATATTTTAAATTAAACAGTGCTATATAGCAGAAGTAACTTCGTATTTAAATTACAACAGCGGCAGAGGTACATTTTAGTCAAAAATCTTGTCCTTGGAACACTCATCGGCCACGAGACGAGCGCCTTTCATAACGCCATCATAGTACTTCTCGGGACGGCGATGCTCCTTGCCCTCGGGCGGATCGTCCTTCACCAGCTTCTCCGCATCCAGCTTGCCCCAATGCACCTTCGCGCGGGCAAAGGCTCGGCGGACACCCTCGATGCAAATGGATCTCTTGATTACTTCAAGCCGCAGACACGCATTCACCATCCGCTTGATCAGGCCGAAGTAGCTAGTGGGCAGGGGCTCACCAGGCCACATTCGGACTATGAAATCTTTCATAGCCACTTCGGCCGACCTGTGGAGTTCGACCAACTGCTTCAGTTGATCACTCAGAGGTGTTGGGTGTTCGGCCCCGATATCGGGACCAGAACAGCTTCTCCGTTGAGCTCCCCTCTTGGGCACGGTAGAACTCCGCGGCATCTGATATGCTGCGTGGCAGATCTGCGAATGCCCCTGGAGAGCTCCGAATTCGAGTAAGTAAAAGAAATGCCTCCTCCACATGTTTGCTTTGCACAAAGTATTTCTTACCCGCCGCTATCTTTTTGGCCTCCTGGATCTCCTGCTGTGCCTTCTCGGCTTCGGCCTTGGCGTTTTTCATACTCACAAGGGCCTTCGCAAGCTCGGCCTCTTTCATCTTCAGATCATGCTCCACGGACTCGAACTTCTTGCCGAGGTCCTGGAGCATTTGCTGTACCTTGCCCACTCTAGCACTTTGCTTCTCGCGCTCTTTGCATTCCAAGGATGCTTTGTCTTCGGACTCGTATAGCACTTTCTTCAGGGATGCCACTTCAGCGGTAGACCCTGTCACATAGTCACGACGTTGTATCATCAGACTAAACAATTTTATCTATCTTTACACACATAAGAGCGGAGAATCACTCACCTTTGCTCTCTTCGATCCGCCTCTTCGTGAGGTCGAGCTCTCCCTGCGCCTGCTCCAGGTCCCGCTTTAGTTCAACTACCTCGGCTGTGCGGGCAGCAGCGGCAAGCAGCACGGCCTGCTTATTCACCTAAACAGTTATTAGACTCCTGCGGATTATAATTGACCTTCCGTTTGGCTTTTCTTTCCGAACACCAAACAGAGTATCAGGGGCTACTACCTATCGGGTGGTAATTTCACACATTTTTTATTACTTACCTCGAAGCCCGTCAGGAGGCTTGTGCAGGCTTCGGTTAGTCCGCTCTTGGCGGACAGAACCTTTTGTATCACTGCACTCATAAGAGTACGGTGCTCGTCATCCATGGAGCTGCCTCGAAGCGCTTCCACCATACTATCCGGCGCCGCTGACGCGACGGAAGTCCTCGGCACGGACGGCTCGCCCTCCCTAACGTGAGGCTGCCCGCCTAAATCCGGAACCGTGAAGGGTTCCGGAACAGTGTTCGGTCGAGAGTCCGCCTTGCTGCGGCTCTCATCGACGCAATCCGCAGGGATCTTGAACCCCATGTGTCTGACATTTGGAACTCCGCCTTGGGGTGTCTCTAGGGTCACCTCCCCCTGCTCGGGGAACCTTCGGGACAACACCTCCGTGTCATCCGCAGGCTGAGGAGTGGTGGCCGTTGGGAGCGAGTTCATCTCTGAAGCGCTCAGAGACCCATCCAAAGACGACACATCCAGATGAGCCCTGGCCGGACTGCATATATGTTTGGCGTTATTAAACAACTATGAAGTAAAATCACGCTAGAGTGCGGACACTTACGATCGCGCCAGGGGCTTCCCCCTGGGCAGCCACCCTTCCTCTCTATGAGCGGCCGTGGTGGAGTAGTCCAGAAGGGACGTCTTTCCCTTCTTGGGCGTCCCAGCCTTCCCCTCCGGAGCGGCTTTCCTCTTTTTCTCCTCCCCAGTGCGGGGAGGTAGAGTTTCGTCTTGCTTCCCCCCGCCTCCGCGGGAGGAATCTGTTTCGTCGTCGTCGGATGACGTGGTATGACGGCCTTGAGTCGAGGGCCTCTCCTGGCCCCACGGCCCGTCTCCTCAGGCCTCTCATCCTTTCCGGATGGGGCGGCTTCTTCTTATTCTTACTCCTCTTCGGGGGAGGAATGCGCCTCGTTGTCTTCGGACGAGGCTACAGGCACAACCTTACGTCGGAGACCCTTCCTGGTCCCTGGGCCTTCTTTTCGGCCTTCTTCTCCGGTGCCTTGTAGGGCGCCGGGATCAACATCTCTGTCAAGAGATCATCAGCTGGATATTCTGGCAACGGAGCCGAACAGTCAATCTGCTCCGCTGTCTCCACATAGTCCTGATCAAATATACACAAATACTTAAGACTCCCCCATGAATGTATTGGGAAAAACCGAACCCGGTGGTAGTCCCAAAACACCGGACGCGGGGGCCGCGCTACATGAAGTCCGCGGTCCTCGGATGTGGGAGGAGGTACTTCGGAGGCCTTAAACAACTCCTTCCACGCATCTTTGTGCTTCATGCCATAGAGCCTCAAGGCGTCGGTGTTCGGCCGGGACGAACTCCCACGGATTGAATGCCCGCCTTTGGCACGGCAGAATCCAGCGAACGAGCATGACCTGGATCACGTTGACAAGCTTGATGTTCTTGTCCTTCATGCTCTTAATGCAGATTTGGAGTCCGGCCAACTCTGTAGGTTTGCCCCAAATAGGCCCTTCTTTTCCCAGGAGGTGAGCCGCATGGGGGCTCCGGATCAGAACTCGGGGGCCATGTAACGCCCTCGATGCGGCTATATCTCCCATGTATCGAAGCACGACTTAGAGGCATAACCGCATTGAAAGCAATGTCGCAAGTGAGGTAATCTTCACACAACCCATGTAATACATAAGGGAAAAAGATACATAGTTGGCTTACGATGCGCCACTTCACACGATTACATAAATAAACATCCATCATTCAGATTACACTCAAGGTCCGACTACGGAACCAAAATAAAAGAAGATACCCCAAATGCTACAGATCCCCGATCGTCCCAACTGGGCTCCACTACTGATCATCGGGAAAAGACACATAGTAACAACCACGTTCCTCATCGAACTCCCACTTGAGCTCGGTTGCGTCACTGTCTTGGCATCGTCGGCACCTGCAACTGTTTTGGCAGAATCTGTGAGTCACGGGGACTCAGCAATCTCACACCCACGAGATCAAGACTATTTAAGCTTATAGGAAGGACAGGGTTTTGAGGTGGAGCTGCAGCAAGCGACTAGCATATATGGTGGTTACGTTCGCAAAAGAGAGCGAGAAGAGAAGCAAGGCACGGACGTGAAGCTAGTAGCAATCAAGAAGTGATCCTGAACTACTTATGTCAAGCATAACTCCAACACCGTGTTCACTTCCCGGACTCCGCGAGAAGAGACCATCACGGTTACACACGCGGTTGATGTGTATTTTAATTTAAGATCAACTTCGGGTTTTCTACAACCGGACATTAACAAATTCCCATCTGCCTCATAACCGCGGGCACGGCTTTCGAAAGATAATACCCTGCAGGGGTGTCCCAACTTAGCCTATTATAAGCTCTCACGGTCAACGAAGGATATTCCTTCTACCGGGAAGACCCGGACTACAAGACATTTCGACAACAATAAAACAAGACCAGCAAAGCCGCCCGAATGTGCCGACAAATCCCGATAGGAGCTGCACATATCTCGTTCTCAGGGCACACCAGATTGTCCAAGCTTCCGATAGGCCATCTCAGAGTTTCCCCTGATGGCCATCGGCGGTCGGAGTTGGACCAACACTCGAGGAGGAGAGCTGGCCGGGGGTTAAAATAAAGATGACCCTCGGGCTCGCGAAACCGGGGAAAAAGGCTTAGGTGGCAAATGGTAAAACAAAAGTTGGGCCTTCTTTGGAGGAGTCTTATTCAAAGTTTAACTGTCAAGGGGTCCCATAAATCACCCAACCGTGTAAGGAACGCGAAATCAAGGAACATAACACCGGTATGACGGAAACTAGGGCGGCAAGAGTGGAACAAAACACCAGGCATAAGGCCGAGCCTTCCACCCTTTACCAAGTATATAGATGCATTAATTATAGCAGATATATATTGTGATATCCCCAACAAGTAAACATGTTCCAACAAGGAACAACATCTCCATGTTCCAACAAGGAACAAACTTCATCTTCACCTGCAACTAGCAACGCTATAGGAAAGGATGGTTAGGGGCTGACATGGCAATATGGGTGGCATGATAAGCAAGTGATAGGCATCGTAGCATAGGCATAGAAAAAGAGCGAGCAACTAGCATAGCAAAGATAGAAGTGATTTCGAGGGTACGATCATCTTGCCTGCAAGGTTCTCAGAGTTGTCGAAAGCTTGATCCTCGTAAGCGTTCTCAACAGGTTCCTCGTTCACGAACTCGTCTCCCGGCTCTACCCAAAGCAAGAACACAAACAAAGGAACCACAATTCACGGTGCAATGCACAAGCAACATGATGCAAAACATGACACGATATGCGAGATGTGATATGCAATGCGTATGCGCGCTCCAGAAGGAAAATGATGAATCAGGCATCAACTTGGCAAACCAAGTATGCCGCTGGAAAGATGAGATGATTTTGGTTGAAATCGATATAAAGATCACCGGAATCGGATGAACGATTTGCAAATGACAAGCAAAACAAGAATTGCACAAATCTGCCATTAGCAGCATGATGCCACATAGCAAGCAACAAACAATTAAGCTACTGCACCCAAACGTACCAACAAAGTATCTGGCAGTGATCTACTCAAGATGCTTGACAAAAGATGAACACTGAGCTACGGCTAATTCACATCATAACAGGTCCAAACAAGCATGGCAAAAGTGCAAAACATATCAGCTTCACAGACTTGGTGAAATTACTGAACATGGCAAAATCAGGATCAGGAAGCAATGTTCAGAGCAAGAAAACAACATGCTACAGGAACTTATAATAGCAAAAAAAGGCATGGCATGAATCTGCTCAAAGCGTAGAACAAAAGTCCCTTACTGACCATAAGCCAAAAGGGATCAGAAAAGATAGTAACACCCATGTCAATATAGCAAGTTTCGTTAACAGATTCAGCAACAGGGCATGGCAAAAACAGATAACAAGTAGGCATGTTTAATAGCTCGATGCACTCACTACAGAGCATTACATGATAAACTAAGCATACCTACATCAATAAGACATGGCATAGAAGATATACATGGCAAGAACAACAACATAGCATACACGGATCAACTACAACAACCTTGGCAAAATTGAATAACATGTAAACAATCTGCCAGGTAACATTTTATAGCAAAAGTAGAGCTCGATTGACTCAAACTATGGCACTACATAATCGCAAACAAAGGCATGGATGGATAGAGAGCATAACCATATGTTCAAAACATCCTTACTGAAGTAGCTCAAAATATCCATGGATCTCTCGGTAGCATCAAGTTAACATGGCATAAAAATATCTGCAAAACAGGGGCTGAAATCAGCAACATCAGGAAGCCTAGTTTGCATACTTGTGCTAGTCACCACATAGATCACAAAAATACATGGCATACACCCCTGGAAAGATGGCATGGCATATTACAAAGCACATGTATGACTCAAGTTCATAGGGTGCACACATCAATCATTGCAAAAATGACAAAAGTGCATGTTCTGTTAAGAAAACAGAAACTAACATCACATAGCCCTCTTCCAACAGCATTTCGGGCATCAAGATGAGCTCAAATGAAAATTATTCAATGAGATGAAATGATCTACTCTTCGCGGCGAACATTTTGACATATTACACGCACGAAACGGAGCTACGGGTGCAAAGTTATGGCACGATGAAAATGCAACAAATTATCACAGAATTAAAGACTTAGATGAATTCGGGGGGAAGGAGAAAGTCAACCCTGATCTAGATCCGATCTGGCCGGAGGTCGAGGTCGGCGGAGATTCGCGAACGGCGCTGGAAGGACGAGGCCGGGCGGCGAGTCGGGCCCGGCTGGCGCGCGGCGGCGGCCGGGCGGCGGCTGGCGGCGCGGCCACGAGGCGGCGGAGGGCGACGGCGGGCGCTGCCCGGAAGCGGCGCGGCCGGAGCGGGCGCTGGAGGGCGGGCGCTGGGCCCATGGCGCGGTCGTCATGAAGCTGGGGACCGGGGCCACGTGGCAGCCCTGGTTGGCTCATGTAGCGGGACGATCCAAGCGGAGGGATTCGCCTAGGGTTTCGGGGGAATTGATCCGGGATTTGGAGGGGGAGATGCATATTTATAGGTAGAAGGAGCTAGGAAGCTCCAAATGAGGTGCAGTTTTCGCCCACACGATCGTGATCCGACGACGGAGAGCATGGAAGTGACTTAGATGGGTTATTGGGCTGTTTTGGAGGGATGTTGGGCTGCAATTTAAAAGAGGCCTTTGCGAGAGTGTGGTTAACCGTTGGAGTACCAAACGAGCTCCAAATGACCCGAAACTTGACAGGTGGTCTACCGGTGGTGTATCAAGGCCACTTGACAAACCTCGGTCCATTCCGAGAAAGTTTAGTACCGCTCACGGAAAAAGCGTAAAAGGGGCCGGGGGACATAGGAGTCTTGGGATTGCAAAAGCGGACAACGGGGAAAATGCTCGGAATCATGAGGCGAACACGTATGCAAATGAGATGCACATGATGACATGATATGAAATGCATGACATGGACAAAATGCAAAAGAAGAAAAACCCAACCACGGAGGAATATCATATCACAATGCCGAAAATGGCAAGAGTTGGAGTTACAAATATGGCAAGTTACATCCGGGTGTTACAACACTCCACCACTACAAGAGGATCTCGTCCCGAGATCTAGGACTGAAAGAACTCCGGATATTCGGAACGGAGGTGATCCTCGCGCTCCCATGTGGCTTCTCGGTCGGAATGGTGTGACCAATTCACTTTCAGGAATTTGATTGACTTGTTGCGAGTCTTGCGCTCGGTTTCTTCAAGAATAGCAACGGGGTGCTCATGATAAGAGAGATCTTCTTGGAGGTCAATTTCTTGAAGTTGATAGTGCGTTCAGAGTCTTGAAGCACTTGCGAAGGCTGTGACACGTGAAACACATCGTGCACATTCGCGAAGTTGAATGGAAGCTCAAGTTGATAGGCGAGATCGCCTCTTTTGCCAATGATCTTGAAAGGACCCACGTATCTAGGGGCAAGCTTCCCTTTGATACCGGGCGGCAGTGCCTTTCATTGGAGAGACGCGGAGGTAGACATGGTCTCCGATTTCAAAAGCCACATCACGGTGCTTTTCATCATAATAGCTCTTCTGGCGCGATTGCGCGGCTTTGAGATTCTCACGAATGACTTTGCACATTTCTTCGGCTTCTGTGATCAAGTCGTTGCCAAGAAGTTGGCGTTCACCTGTCTCTGACCAATTGAGAGGAGTACGACACTTTCTGCCATAGAGAATTTCGAATGGGGCCTTGCCCGAACTCGCTTGGAAGGCTGTTGTTGTAGGAGAACTTCGGCATATGGAAGACAATCTTCCCACTTCATAGGAAGGAAATGACACAAGCCACGAGCATATCTTCAAGGATTTGATTGACTCGCTCGACTTGGCCACTTGTTTGAGGATGGAAAGCTGTCTTTGAAACGAATGTTGGTGCCCATGGCCTTCTGAAAAGAATCCCAAAACTTGGAGGTAAAGATGCTGCCACGGTGCAGAAGAGATCACTTGTGGAATGCCGTGCAAGGAGACAATCTGGAGGTGTATAGCTACGCCAACCGAGCTGCTTTGTGATAGATTCTTTGATAGGAAGAAAATGAGCCACTTTAGTAAGCTTGTCAATGACAACGAAGATAGCATCATTTCCACGCTTGGACTTTGGAAATCCAGTCCACGAAGTCCATTTCAATATGATCAAACTTCCATTCCGAAATAGCAAGAGGTTGGAGGAGACCAGCTGGTCGTTGGTGTTCTGCTTTCACTCTTCTGCGGACATCACACTCATTCACGAATTGAGCAATTTCTCGCTTCATTCGAGTCCACCAATATGTTGCTTGAGGTCATGGTACATCTTCGTACTTCGAGAATGAATGGATAGAAGCGAATTGTGCGCCTCGTTCATAATGACTTTTCTCGAGATCACCCTTAGGAACCACAATCCGGTCCTCGAAGAAAAGAGTATCTTTGTCATCAATGTGGAAGCACTTGTACTTGGAAATGCCCTTGTCGATACCACGTTTCACCTTTTTCACCATGGTATCCAGGAGTTGAGCCTCACAAATTTGGTCTTCCTAAGTAGGAGAGACTATGAGGTTGGCAAGAAAGCCTTGAGGAACAACTTGAAGATTCAGCTTGCGGAAAGCTTCACAAAGGTGCAGTTGGAAGGGCTTGAGGATTAAACTGCATTGCGATAAGCCTTCCTGCTCAAAGCATCTGCAATCACATTGGCCTTGCCCGGTGTATATTCAATACTTGGGTTGTACTCTTGAATCATTTCGACCCATTGAGTTTGCCTGAGGTTGAGGTTGGGTTGAGTGAAGATATACTTGAGGCTCTTGTGATCGGTGAATATGTCCACTTTCCTTCCCAACAAAAGATGTCTCCATGTTATCAATGCATGGACAACTGCCGCCAACTCAAGATCGTGAGTGGGGTAGTTCTTTTCGTTGAGCTTCAAGCTGGCGAGAGGTATAGGCCACAACTCTCTTCTCTTGCATTAACACAGCAAGACCGAGACCTTGAAGAGAAGCATCACGAGAAAACTTTGAATGGCTTGGATTCATCAGAGGAGTCAAGACAGAGCTGTGACGAGTTTCTTTTGAGAGTATTGAAGGCAACGTCACACTCGGGAGACCAAACATACTTCACATGCTTACGAAGGAGGTTGGAAAGAGGCTTTGCAATCTTAGAGAAGTTCTCAGCGAATCTTGACAATAGCTTGCAAGACCAAGAAAACTGCGGAGCTGCTTGACATTCCGAGGAGGTTCCCGATTCTGGCTGCAGACACCTTCTCGGGATTAACAGCGATGCCCTTGGCGGAGATGATATGACCAAGATAAAGCACTTCATCAAGCTAAAATTCACATTTGGAGAACTTAGCATAGAATTGATGCTCTCTGAGCTTGTCTAGCACCAATCGCAAATGTTTGGCATGATCCTTCTTATTCTTGGAGAAGACCAAAATATCATCCAGATAGACCAAGACGAATTCATTTGTGTAGGGGTTGAAGATGAAGTTCATCATCCGAGAGAATGTTGGAGGAGCATTGACAAGGCCGAAAGACATGACATTATATTCATAAGAACCAAAGCTTGTTCTGAATGCTGTCTTGGGATTATCTTGTTCACGAGTGCGAATCTGATGATAACTGTCGGGGAAGCTGATCGTGGCCCACGAACACCTATGGGACCTGGGTCCCTTGTGGTTCGGATGGGGGCGGAGATTGCACAAAGAGCGGATCGAGGCGATGCACATGAGCAGATTTACCCAGCTTCGGAGCTCTCCGCAGAGATAACACTCCTACTGCTGCTTTGTGGATTATATTGTGTTCTTGCTAGGGAGCAATGGGAGCTACAAAACCTAGCCCGAGTGTGGTCTCGTATGAATAGAATGAACTAAGTTGGAGCTGAACCGAACCCTTTCTACGTTGCACTTGGGCCTCCTTTTATAGGCACAAGGGGTCACCACATGTGGCAAGTAGACAAGGGTAAGATAGTAAAAACATAGGTTGGTACACCGCTTTGTACAGTGTACAGCGATTTATACCTAACTCTGACGGCAAGGGACAAGAGTCATAAATGCCCGTCTCAGTCGCCTGAACAGTGTAACAGGGACCGTCAAGTGCGCCTCCGTTCGCCACGATGGTAGCTTGTCAGCGCCGCTTGTCGCTGCTCCCCGCTGGCTGCACAGCCCGTCGACACGCGTGCTTGGGAAAACCCCGTGGCGACACGTTGGCGGATGAGCTGGAGCGGAGATGAAGAGAGGTCGCTTGCCGAGGCGAGCACCCTGCCACGGCAAGGTTCTTGTCGCGCTCGGGAGCTTGTCGCTAACCAAGCCTTCCCGGCAAGCTCCTCTTGCCGGGGTCTTGTTTCCTTTGTGCTCTGAGTGGACTTCCCGGCAAGCTCCTCTTGCCGGGGTCTTGATTACTTTGTTCTTGAATGGTTCCAAAGGAGCTGCTGAGGATCTTGGCGGTCACCAAGTCAGCCCTACTGCTGAGGTGCTGCAAGCTGTCGTCTGCACGAGTTCGGGATACTAGGGTACCCCTACTCTAGTACACGGCAGAGCCCCGAACTGGGCCACACTGCGGCGCCGAGCTCTGTTGGGCCAGGCCCAAAATAGTGCACGAGCACGCGTGGTCTTGATTACGCCGTTATTCGCCTTGGACCCTCCACGTCTCCCACGAACGTCACGCACCGGACGTGGCGTCGTGGGGGAGATCGTGGGCCTTTCTTTAATGGGAAAAATCAGAACGCCCGTCCCCTCTCCCCCTTATAAGCAGGGGGAACAGGGGCAGGACGCCCACTTGCCCTTGCTGTCACATCAGAAAACCCCCGTCGCTTTCCCCTTTCTTCTCGAGCCCAAAGAGAGCGACGCTCCGCCCCCTCCATTGCCACCGGTGCCACCAACTCCGTCGTCCTCCTCCACCACCTCTCCCCATGGCTCCGAAGGGCGACAAGGGAAAGGGCGTGAAATCGGCCGAGAACCTGGCGGCTCATGGCCTTCTGGAAGGAGCGGCCCTCTTGATCCCTTGCTCGACAGGGAAGGAGCTGCGAGGCTGTACTATCTCTTCACGGTCGGCGGAGACCGGCGCACCAGCGCCGAGAGTCATCTCCGCCGCCACATCCGAGAAGGTTTCCATGGGTACCCTTCTTGGCGCTTTTCTTCCATCAAGGGCTTTGCCCGCCCTTTTCTGAATTTTTCTGTGATGTCATGAATACCTATGGCCTCCGCCTCCTTGACTTCACCCCCAACGCCGTCCTCACCATGGCCGTTTTCGCACACCTCTGCGAGAACTTTGTCGGGGTCCACCCAAATGTCGCACTCTTCCTCCATTATTTCACACCCCACATAGAGAGAGGAGAGCCGCTTGCCGGAGGAATTGCATGGACCTCTAGGATCGGCAAGAAGGAAGCGTATCTTGACGGAGAGTTGCGCAACAAGTGGGAGGAGTGGAGAGCTGACTGGTGTTGGATCTTAGAGGAGGAGCCACAGCCTTTCACCGCCCTGCGCCAAACCCCCATAGTTCGCGGCAATGATTGGAGCAACTTGGCGCCGGAGGACGACAAGTTGAAGATTGCCGTGACTAGGATTTTGCGTCTCCGACAGCGGGGCTTACCGTAGGAGCAGTTGGCGCAGATTTCCTTCGCCGCCCGCATTGCGCCCCTTGCGAGGAGGAGGAGGCCTGCTTGGGAATTCCAGAATGCGGCGGACATCATGAGGCTGCGCCCGGGTCTGAACTGGAATTTTACTACCTTGGAGCTGGATGGCATGCTGCGGGAGTTGTTCAAGCCTGATGCGGATCACCCCGAGTGGTGCATGTTGCCGAGGGGAGTTGTGCCCTTGTGCAACAACTCGTCGCTTGACAGCATCCGCGCGATAATGCCGTTGTGCGATTCCCATGGGATCGTTCCAACTTGGCAGGAGCCCGACGACGACGTTGTGCAGCAATTCTTCGACAACTTGGTGGAGGTGCCGATCCGCGCCGACGAGCAGAGGCGGCTCACCCGCGACACCACCGATCAGGAGATGGCGCGCATCGCCACAAGGTTGGAGGAGGCGGCAGAAGCTGCCGCCGCCGGCGTGTTTGGGTTCACCGTCGAGGAGGCGGAAACAGCCGAGGCGGCAAGCCTTGCCGACCGAGAAGAGCTTGTCGGTGAGGAGGAACATGCCGAGCCTGACGTCAATCCGGAAGAGCCGGCCGGTGGCGCTTCCCCTCCACCGTCAAGCAGCTTGCCGCCGGAGGAGCCCGCGGCCCCGCCAAGGAGACGCCTCCGCAAGACCGAAGAAGTGGCGGGGCGGCAGACGGCACGACAGCCGCCTCGCCGCCCGACGCGCTCCACCGCGGCAAGCACTGTTGCCGCGGGAGCGCCTCCTGCCGCCATGGCAACGGGAGCGGGGTCTTCTGGAGTCGCGGCCTTTGCATCCGCCAAGCGTCCGAGGGAATCTTCTCCTCCAATTAAATCGGCGCGGGCGGAATTCGATCTCTCCGCCCTCAGCTCCGAGGAAGAAGAGGAAGAGTAAGATCTTGTCGCTGCTACTTGCAATCCTCCAATTTATTGCTTTATTTTGTATCTGACTAGTTTCATTCTGAACCTTCTCCTTCTTCAGGACACTAGCTCAGAGGGCGTCAAAGAGGGCCAAGACCCCGGTGGTTGTCGTCTCAGATGATTCCCCTATGGCGACAGGGGGCACGTCTGGGACTCCCTTGCCGGACCCGACAACCCTTCAACAGAGCAGCCCCCAACACAGCCCCCAGCGTAAGTGTTTTGGTTTACTTCTCGTGGTTAGGTGTGCTTGGGTGCTTCTCCGTCACTGATATCTGGTTTGTTGAATCTTGTAGGAGCAGAGCAGCCACATCATGAAGCGCCGGAGGTCACTCCCGACGTTCTGCTTGCTTCAACTACACCGCCAAGGGAGAACTCTCCGCCAAGGGAGCGCTCTCCGGCAAGGGAGGCCTCTCCGACAAGGGGAGCTTCCCCGACAAGGGCCGGCGCCGACGACCCCCCGGTTGTGGAGGCCGCGGCAACAGATCCCATTGCAGGTAGTTTTATTGTTTGAGAATTTCCCTTGGGTTCTTTTTTCTTCTGTTCTTCACTTCCGAACATTTGCTTGACTTGTTCTTTCTTATTCTGACCATCAGATCCATCTGCCGGAGACCCGATGGAGACTGAAGCCGCCGGCGAGGAGGACGCTCGCGGCGAAAATGTCGACGCCGCCAACATGGAGGAGGAGGCTGGCGCTGACGGGACCGCTGGCGCGGAGGACGCCAAGGCTGCTGGCGCAGGGGCTGGGGAGGAATCTGGCGATCGCACTGACGGCCCTGAGGCCGCAGGAGCGCCAGGCGCTGCACCGACCGCCGATCCTCCCGCCACCGATGCCGCACCAGACTCCGAAGAGCCCGGCCAGCGCCTATCTGAAGGCGGCGAGGGTGTCTTTATCAAGCTCCCACAGGCATCAAGCTCCGTGGCACCGGCGAGGAGACCTTGACGTGAACTGCTCGCCTCCGCCGGGCTGTCGCTGGTCGATGCTCGAAACAGCAGCGTGGCGAGCCCGAGGAGGAGCAATTGCTAAGGAGGTTCTTGTCGCTCTACCGCCCGACAAACCAAGCTGGAGTCGTGGAGGCGCTTGTCGCGAGGCGGAGCTGACTTGAGAAAGCAGCGGAAGAGCTCCGATCGCCAACAAAGAAACTCTCCGGGATATAGCGGAGCGGGAGCAGCTTCTTTGAGGCGCGACGGCCTTCATCTTGGAGAAAGGCAAGGTCGAGGAGCAGCAGAGACTTGTCAAGAGAAGCTCTCAGCGAGAAGGTGAGTGGCGCAGCGGAAGATCAACCTCGACAGCTATGAGGAAGATCTCGCCGCGTCGCGAGCAAACGATTAGCGGGCCACTTCAGGAGGCAAAGGATGTCAGCGGCTGCCGAGGTCGCCAAGAAGGAACTGGAGGCAGGGTGGCTCAGTGGAGTCCACCCTCCGTAAGAGCCGAGGAGGTCACCCGGGTTGAAGCGCGAGCGCGAGAAAGACGCCTACACCCTCGGCGAGTTGCAAGGTCGTTTTGCTGAAAAGATCAAAGAGCTCGATGCCGCCAAGGACTCTAAGGCGGATCTGGAGCTGAAATTGACCACCTTGACGGAGACGTTGGAAGGCGCCAAGGAGGCGGGAAAGCAGGCCTCTTGGAAAGATCAAGGCCACCGAGGAGTTCTTGTCGAATCTTGTGACCGCCCAGAATAATCTCCGAGACAACATAATGAATCGGACAGAAGGTCTTGTGGACACCGCCACGGCATCCATAATGAGTGATGGAAATTTGGGGATGACGGATCTTGGGTACTCCAAGACGAGAACCTCCAACCCAGCGTCAAGCTCAGCCTATTCTTCAAAGGCGTCTTGACGGGTCTCCAGCTGACTCGGGAGGAGATCCCAAAGCAGTGGCGGAGGAGTCGCGCCAAGTCTCCGGGGCTCTCGGAAGGTGTTGATGAAAGTGGCCTTCCGCAACCCAGGCGTCGATTTCACCAAAGTCCTCAAGTCCCTGCCTCCATCTGGCGGCGTTGAAGCGCTCAAGGCCCTTGTTGCACCCATTGTGGGCGGGGTGAGCGGAGTCAAAGGCTCGATGGCGACCCGCGTGGACTAGGCCGTAAGCTTATCTTTTTCTTGTCATTTGTAGATCATGTTTAGGCGAAAAATCTATTAGATCCGCGACAAGTCATTATGTAATATACACTATCTTAGGCAATCGAATGCAATGTTATTTCCTTTACTTGATTTTTCCCTTGCATGTTTATGCCCTACGCTTTTAGGGAACTTGTCGGTGCAAACACCTTTGCCGCGAGCGCTGAGTGCGGAACTTCAGCAGCCTGCTGGCGATGCCACCTCCGACAAGCAACCTTGTCGCAACTAGTTGCAGCACACTTAAGTTGTTGAGCGGACTCGAAACAAAGTAAGGGCGCAAGCTAGTCATGAAGTCGGTTCCTCCGCGCACAGGTTTTCCATACAAAGTACTATCGTTCGAGGAAGATAACTTAAAAATTTAAAACTGGTCGTTTAAACTTAGCAACTTAGCTTCTCTGTTGTCCATTTCCCGGCAAGGCGACAGTTCCTCGAGCGACGCTTGACGGCCCATACCATTATCTTCTCCTTCCCCCCGGTTAACTTGTGGGCGGATGAACCTTCTTTTTGTTTGAGAAGAAAGAAGAGAAAATAAAGTTATGGAGCCTAGTGGCTCGTTATAAACTTACGGGTGTGGATACTGCACAAAATGTTAGTAAACACATGCATATAAGATTATGAGAGCATGTATTGACAAGTTATGCGCAACACATAGGCTTCTATCGATGCACGGGTCTGCGGCTTTGTACAAAGGATTACATGCAACAGCGGCAAGACTTGTACAAAGGGTGGTTGCCGGAACGGGTTAAACAACCGCGCTTCTTTATGGGTAAAACTTGCGAAGATGCTCTATATTCCAGGAATTGCTCACGGAACGCCATCTTGGTCTCAAAGGCGGACAGCGCGGGCCTAGTGACTCGCTTTCACCCGATAAAGGGCCTTCCCACTTAGGCGTCAACTTGTTGGAATTCTTGGCGGACTGAACGCGCCGAAGAACAAGGTCGCCTTCCTCGAAGCTCGGCATTAACTGCGGCTATGGTAGCGGCGCAAAGCTTCTTGGTAACGAGCAGCTCGTCTGACAGACTGAAGACGATCCTCCTCGAGGAGCGGCGTGTCATCTTGTCGCAGTTGCTCTTGCTCGAGCTCATCATAAGCGAGCACTCGAGGTGGCCCGTATCTGAAGTTCCGTGGGGAGAACTGCCTCTGCTCCATAGACTAGAGCGAAAGGTGTCTGGCCAGTGGCTCGATTTGGCGTCGTCCTGATCGACCAAAGAACCACCAGTAGCTCCTCGATCCAGTTTCTTCCGCACTTGCGCAGCCTGTCAAAAGTTCTGGTCTTGAGTCCCCGCAGCACTTCAGCGTTTGCTCTCTCTGCTTGACCATTGCTTCTTGGATGAGCAACAGAAGCAAAGCAGATCTTGGCGCCAAGATCTTGGGCGTACTGCATGAAGGTGCGGCTCGTGAACGTGGTGCCGTTGTCGGTGATGATTCATTAGGAATCCCAAAGCGGCAAACAATTGACTGAAGAACTTGATCGCTGATTGTGCTGTCACCTTTCTCACTGGTTCCACTTCCGGCCACTTTGTGAACTTGTCGATTGCGACGCATACAAGTACTCAAAGCCCCGACAGCTTCGGGGAAGGGGCCGAGGATGTCGAGCCCCTGCATCGAAAAAGGGCCGTGGATAAAGGGATCATCTGGAGAGCTTGAGCTGGTTGGTGTATCTGTTTGGAATGGAACCGCACGCTTCACATTTGGTTACTTGTGCAGTTGCATCACGGAGGGCTTCGGCGAAGAAACCTTGCTTAGGAAAACTTTGCGGCAAGTGCTCTTGCGCTAATGTGGTGACCACATATGCCTCCATGTATCTCTGCTAACGAGCTTACATCCATCTTCCCGGCAAATACACTTCAATTTCACTCCGTTGAGTCTTCTTACATATAGGATGTTGTCAACAAACTGATACATACTTGACTGCCGGGCTACTTTTTCCGCTTCTTCTTGCTCTTCGGGAAGTTCTCCTATACGAAGGAAATGGACGATTCTTTGCGCCATGTTGGAGCTCGTGGCTCGGCAGCCAGAGACTAAAGGCTCGTCTACCATCAAGGGAACATTAGCTTCCACGGCAAGAACCTGCGGTTACGCCGGAGCTTGATGATCCCGGCAAGCTTGCCGGAGCAAAGCTTGTCGGGGCGTCGCTTCAATGAAACAAACCCGCAGGGGTTTGTCGGAGCATCGCTCCTCGGTGATATTTGTATTGATTTTAGGGACCTTCTTGGCGGCGGCTCCGGGGAGTTCTGCGGAAGCGATCGCCGAAACCAATTTTCTCTTCTTGCTCTGTCCTGTTGATGGTGTTACGGTTGGCTGAGTCATCTTGAGCACAAAAATTCCTGGTTCCACGGTGTAACTTAAGTGCGGCACATTTGGAGAGGCCATCGGCTATATCATTCGAGCTCTTGGAACATGTTCCATTTGCAGGCCTTCAAAGTGCTCTTCTAGCTTCCTCACTTCATCGACGTAGGCTTCCATCAACGGACTCTGATAATCTTTATTTACTTGGCGGACAACAAGTTGCGAGTCCCCCCTGACAATGAGCTTCTTGATCCCAAGGTCTACCGCAATCCTGAGACCAGCAAGCAAACCTTCATACTCTGCAGTATTGTTTGTTGCTTGTTCCTTGGGAAAGTGCATCTGGACTATGTACTTGAGGTGCTCTCCGGTGGGTGCGATAAGCAGCACGCCGGCACCGGCGCCTTGCAGTGAGAAGGCACCATCGAAGTACATCAGCCACTCTTTATTTGCCTCCTTGGCGGGGATTCTTGTCTCTGGAATTTCTTCATCTTGCGTTGGCGTCCATTCAGCTATGAATTCTGCCAATGCTCTACTTTGGATAGTTGAAGTGCTTTCAAACTTGAGACCAAAGCTTGACAGTTCCAGTGCCCACTCGACGATTACACTGTTGCTACGGATTTTGCAATATCCTCTTCACCGGAAAGCGAGTGACAACTGTTATCTCATGTGCTTGGAAGTAATGGCGCAGCTTTCTCGAGGCCATGAGGAGGCCGAAAAGCAACTTCGCACACGGAGTACCTTGACCTAGCCCCTGCGCAGAAGGGAACTGACAAAGTAGACTGGGCGCTGCACCATCTTTTTCTGTATCTTGTCGCAACCCTGCGCTAATCTGTCCTTGTCGGGACCAGAGCTTGACGGCGAAGCCACCTGCTTGTCGCTGGATGCACCTGCCTTGGTTGCCGGCTCATCATCTGCCTCCCTCTCCGCTACTAACGCAGCACTAACCACTTGATTGGTTGCCGCTATATACAGCAGCAACTTCTCTTGTGGCCTAGGTGCGACAAGTATTGGAGCGGAGGACAGTATCTCTTCAAGTCCTGCAGCGCCGCCTCCGCTTCAGAGTCCATTTAATTGGACCTGCCTTTTTCAAAATCTTGAAAAATGGCGGAAGCGCTTCAGCCAGAACTTAGAGATAAACCTCGCCGAGAGCAGCCACGCAGCCGGCAAGCCTTCTGACATCCTTGACGCGCTTTGGTGCTTCAATCTGCTCAATGGCCTTGATCTTGTCGGGATTGGCTTCGATTCTCCGCTGAGATACAAAGAACTCGAGAAGCTTGCCGGAAGGGACTCCAAACACGCACTTCTCGGGGTTGAGCTTGAGGTTGATCTTGCGCAGATTTGCAAATGTCTCATCCAAATCCTGAATCAGAGTTGCTTTGTCCTTGCTCTTGACCACTATGTCATCCATGTAAGCATCTACAATAATGTGACATTGTGGCTCAAAGGCATCATGGACAACGCTTGCAAAGGGTGAACCAGCAAACTTTAAAACGACAGGCATCCGTATGAAGCAAAGACGTGCCACATGGTGTAATGAATGCGGTTTCTCTTCATCCTCTTACGCCATGAAGATCTGATGATATCCTGAATATGCATCAAGAAATGAAAGCGAGATCACATCCAGCCGTGGAGTCAACAATCTGGTCGATACGTGGCAAGGGAAATGGGTCTTTGGGACAAGCTTTATTAACATCTGTAAAGTCAATACAAAGTCTCCATTTCCCATTAGCCTTGCGTACAACTACCGGATTGGCCAACCACGTGGGATGGAGTACTCCCCTGACAAGTCCTGCTGCTTCCAACTTGTTGATTTCTTCCGCTATGAACTCTTGGCGCTCCACTGCTTGTTTTCTAACTTTTGCTTGACGGGCGTAGCGTGAGGACAGACAGCTAGGTGGTGCTCAATTACTTTCACGGGAACACTTTGGGGATGTCAGATGGTTACCATGCAAACACATCGACATTCGCCCGCAGGAAAGCAACGAGCTCGCCTTCCTATTTAGGGTCAAGCGTGGCACTGATGGTGAAGGTACCACCAGTGCCGTCCTCCTTGGCGGGCACCTTCTGGGTCTTCGGCGGAGCTGCCATCGTCTTCTTACACTTGCCGGTGGAGCTCGATGGTGCGTCCTCGACGGTAGCGCAGCACTCCGAAGAGGTGCGCTTGCCGGAGTGGGCATCAGAGCTCTTGCCGGACTTGGTGGTCTTCTTCTTCCCGGGAGCTTCGGTGACAAGTGGTTTGCTATCTGTCGCGGCCGCATCCCGGTAAATCTTGTCGGCGCAGATAAGCACATCCTTCTTGTCGCCATGGACAGAAATGACGCTTATCGGGCCGGGCATCTTGAGTAAGTTGTAAGCATAATGAGAGGCGGCCATGAACTTGGCAAGTGCTGGACGGCCAAGTATGCCATTGTAGGGCAATGGGAAATCGGCAACGCCAAACGTGACCCTCTCGCCTGAAGTTGAGCTCGCTGCCAAATGTTACCGCAGCGTAATCTTCCCTTTGGGCCTGCTCCTTCTGGGTTGATTCCTTGGAAAGTACCGGTTTCTTGAGCTCATTGTCGAGGATTTGAAGCTTATGGAGCCTGCAGAGGAGATTAGGTTCAGGCCGGCCCGCCGTCAACCAACATCTTTGTGACCTTGAGGTTGCGGATGGTTGGTGAGACCAACATCGGCAAGCACCCGATCACCGTGATGCGATCGGGGTGGTCCTCAATGTCAAAGACGATGGGCGTCTGGACCACTTGAGGAGGTTTGCGCGTCTCTATGGATGGTTCTGCTGCATTAACTTCACGCATCCATTGTTTGAGTTGGCGGTGCGAGGTATGCAGAGAAGCACCACCGTCAATGCAAAGGACCTCCGTTGCCTTCTGAAACTCCTGCTCATCAGCTTCATCGTCTTCCATGTCTTCGTCATCTTCATCTTCGTCTTCTTCCTTGTCGCGGCCGCGGGGAGGTCTGTCTCCTTGCCGCTGCTTGGCCTTGCCGCGGCGTCCTCCCCGACCGGGTCTCTTCTTACTTGCACTTTTGCACCTTCTGGGCCTTCTCCTTGTCTACTTCGCCGTATTCAGCTCTCTGTAGCTCAACAAGCTGCTCGACTTTCTTGCAGCTCTGGAGATCGTGGCCCTTGGTGCGGTGGATCTTACAATACTGCTTGTTGGAGCTGTCAGGCTTGTCGGCGGCCGCCACAGCTTGGCGGTCGGTGTCAATGGCAACCTCCTTGCCGGGGCCGCTAACCTTAGCCTTGCCGGTGCCACCTCCGCTGCCGGACTGCTCGACAACTAGTACTTCTTGGTTTTTCTTCTTTCTGTTGTTTCGCCGCCGGCTCTTTCTTGCCGGGGCGATCTCCTCACTATCAGACTCTGCTCCCACATTCTCTCCTGGAGTCTTCTTCCTTCTTCAGTAGCGTGCACACTTGTCGGCCAGGGCGTAGAGCTCGCTGACGTCTTTCACTTTGCACATCGCCATCTCCTCCCTCATCCTGCGGTTTCGCACATTCTGATGAAATGCACTGATCACCGCGGCAGGGTGGACGTCTGGGATGTTGTAGTGCACTCGACTGAATCTCTGGATGAATTTGCGTAGGGACTCTCCTTCCTTCTGGGCGAGCAAGTGAAGGTCACTCTCTTGGCCATGGGGCTTGTGGCCGCCTGTGAAGGCGCTGACAAACTGGTGGCACAAATCCGCCCAAGAAGAAATAGAGCTGTCCGGCAAGTGCATGAGCCAAGACCTGACGTTTGGCTTGAGCACCAGAGGGAAGTAGTTGGCAAGAATCTTGTCGTCTCGTCCCCCCGCAGCCTGCACTGCGATGGTGTAGATGCTGAGGAACTCCGATGGGTGTGTCCTGCCATCATACTTCTCCGGCACATCTGGCTTGAAGTTTTTCTTGTCGGGCCACCGAACTTGCCGCAGCTCACGAAAGTGAACGCAGGACAACCCTCACGTCAGACAAGTCGCCTGGTTCCCCTGGCGCATGCATATCGACAGTGGGCCCGGCGTGCTGGTCGGATTGACGGTGCGCTTCTCTTCGGCGCTCGATGCGGGTTCGAGCGTCTTCTTCTTGCCGTTCTCGAAGAACTTGGCGCTGGTCGCGACGAGCTCGCGGATCCGGCCAATATTTGTGGAGTCGCTGTCGAGGTGGATCCGGCGAGTCGGCGATCTTGGCCTTCGGGAAGGGGAGTGTACGGTGGCTGCACCCCCGCAAGCCTCGTCGCCATCGGCTCGTGCCTTGTCGCCTTGCCGTGGCTGCGAAGCGCTTGGTTGCCGCGGGGCGTCGCCGTTGGCAAAGCCGATGAGGCTCTGGATTGTGGCCCTCCATTCATTGACCTTGTCGGCCGTCGGAGGGTAGTCTAGAAGTAACTGAGCTCTCGCCAAGGCTTCCGCTGGTGTGGTAGGTGGCAACGGCGTACGGAGCAAAGAACGGGATGTGCTCGGACTCCTAACCAAGTTAGGAGGAGCAGCATCCCGCCCAAGCGACCATACTCCGCTCGTACCAGCATTCTGGTGTGCATGCAGGTCTCGAGAGCCTCGGGATCCTCCAGCTTGGCCTTGATCCAACGAGCGTATGGTGCCGCGAGCATCATGACGCTGTCGGTCCCGCGCCTCCTGGGAAGGACGCGGTGTGGATTCGGACGCCGACGCCTGCGCTGCCTTGTCCTTGGACCTGGCGGCGTTGTGGGCTTTCTCGACGACGCCCGCTCCTCCGCCAGCGTTTCCCCCACCACCTGACAGCTCCGGTGGTGGTGGGTTCGGCAGCAGACGGCTCTGCTTTGCTGCGAAGACTTCTTCTTGGCGCCATGTTGACGAAGATGTTGATGAAGAAACTGCTCGTGTGAACGCCGGATCAGGTTCACACAGCCTCGGCGCCCTACCGGGCGCGCCAAAGATGTCGGGAAGGCGATCGTGGCCCACGAACACCTATGGGACCTGGGTCCCTTGTGGTTCGGATGGGGCGGAGATTGCACAAAGAGCGGATCGAGGCGATGCACACGAGCAGATTTACCCAGCTTCGAGCTCTCATGAGATAACACTCCTACTGCTGCTTTGTGGATTATATTGTGTTCTTGCTAGGGAGCAATGGGAGCTACAAAACCTAGCCCGAGTGTGGTCTCGTATGAGTAGAATGAACTAAGCCGGAGCTGAACCGAACCCTTTCTACGTTGCACTTGGGCCTCCTTTTATAGGCACAAGGGGTCACCACATGTGGCAAGTAGACAAGGGTAAGATAGTAAAAACATAGGTTGGTACACCGCTTTATGCGATGTACAGTGATTTATACCTAACTCGGCGGCAAGGGACAAGAGTCATAAATGCCCGTCTCGATCGCTGAAACGATTATGAGGGACCGTCAAGTGCGCCTCCGATTCGCCACGATGGTAGCTTGTCGGCCGCTTGTCGCTGCTCCCTCAGCTGCACAGCCCGTCGACATCGCTGCGTGCTTGGGAAAACCCCGTGGCGACACGTTGGCGGATGAGCTGGAGCGAAGATGAAGAGAGGTCGCTTGCCGCGGCGAGCACCCTGCCGCGGCAAGGTTCTTGTCGCGCTCGGGAGCTTGTCGCTAACCAAGCCTTCCCGGCAAGCTCCTCTTGCCGGGGTCTTGTTTCCTTTGTGCTCGAGTGGACTTCCGGCAAGCTCCTCTTGCCGGGTCTTGATTACTTTGTTCTTGAATGGTTCCAAAGGAGCTGCTGAGGATCTTGGCGGTCACCAAGTCAGCCCTGCCGCGGGGTGCTGCAACTGTCCGTGCACGAGTTCGGGATACTAGGGTACCCCTACTCTAGTACACCGACAATAACCCATACGAAGGTCAAGCTTGGAGAACACTTTAGCACCTTTTAGTTGCTCGAAAAGCTCATTGATGTTGGGAAGTGGATACTTGTTCTTGATTGTCTTCTTATTCAATGGACGGTGTCGACGAAAAGTCGGTCTGTGCCATCCTTCTTACGGACAAAAGAACACCACAACCCCAAGGAGATGAACTTCGGTGCGATCAAACCTGACGCTCTTGTTCATCGAGCTGCTACTTCAATTCCTTCAGCTCATTAGGTCCAAGCTTGTAAGGATGCTTGCAAAGCGGGTTCGATGCAGGAGCTCAAGATCGATAACGAATTCAATCGGCAGGTGAGGAGGCATTCCTAAAGCTCTTACGGAAAGACATCTTGGTACTCACAAACGACTGGAATCTGAGAGATAGCATCCAATTCGCCCTTCTCATTGAGAGAAAACAACCGAATGGTTTCATCACGAACGGCATAGATGATCACATCATTAGAAGAGTGAGTCAATTGAATTTCCTTGGCAGCACAATCAAGCTGAGCTTTGTGCCGAGAAAGCCGATCCATCCCGAGAATAAGATCAATATCCGAGTCACCGGGACAATTGGTTTAGCCAGAAATCTATAATCGCCCATCTTGATAGAAACATCCGGAACCATGTAGCTTATGCGTTCATGCATTTACCCGGAGAGACAACTGATAATGGTCTAGGCAAATCTTGGAAAGACAACTCATGCTTAGATGCAAATGGTTTAGAGATGAAACTAAGCGATGCACCAGTGTCAAAAAGAACTTTTGCAAGAATATCATTAACAGGAAGATTACCCATGATCACATCTGAAGAATCCTCTGCCTGCGCTGCATTCATCATGTTCACCTTTGCAAACTTGGGATTATGCTTGACCAACTTTGCATTCTTTGGAAGATTTCACAGAGGAGGAGGGCGGAAGGCGCCTTTGGTTGAAGCACTTGTTCGCATAGTGACCTTTCTATCGACACTTGTTGCAAGTCACCTCTCGAGAGCGGACGGTGGTAAGGAGCATTTGACCTTGGAGCTTGAGAATTTGACTTGTTCGATAGCTTTGGGTTGGGTGGGTGGGAAGATCCTGACCACCTGAGTTCTTCTGCCGATAAGGTCGGCCAGACGGAACGAGGAGGAGGAAGGTAGAACTTCGCTGCTTAGCTGCCACTTGAGAGGAAGAAGAAGACTGAACTGCATCCCCGATTCTCTTCTTAGAAGCCTCACATTTGAGCTGGGCAGCTTCTTGATTTAGTGCCATGTTGTAGAATTCATCATACTTTTCCGCTCAAAAGCACGAGAGCTAATTGCAGATCTTCTCTGAGACCACCTCTGAATTGATAGATCATACTCTTTTCATCAGGGACGTCTTTCTTAGCAAAGCGAGCGAGTTTCTGAAACTGGATACTGTATTGATACACAGACATGTTGCCTTGCTTGAGATTGCGGAACTCCTCACGCTTGCTCTCAACAACACTTTTCGGAATGTGGTGAGCTCACGAAGTCTCGGCGGAACTCATCCTGGTAATGACACGACCTCCTCGGGAATCTTTGTATTCTGGTACCACTCAGCAGCTTGATCCTTGAGTTGAAACGGTTAACTTGACAAAGTCCTCGTGTCGACATTGCTACATTCAAAATGTTTGCAGATGTCCACAAGCCAATCGTCGGCGTCTGTGGCCTCGGCTACGTAAAACCGAAAGACTTCGGCTGATTAGTGAGGAACTGACTGAGAGTAGCAAAGTGCAGCTGGTTGTTGCCTTGACCTTGATTTCCTTGACTGCCTTGCCCTTGGGTACGCTCTTGCAAGAGTTGCAAAATCATCTGAGCATTGTCATTGGTGGCTGCCATGATAGCTTGCCAGGCCTCCGGAGGCGGAGGTGGAGGTGGAGGGTTCGACTAATTCCCATCATCGCGATCCGGATTCAGACGCGTTGGCGGAGCCATCCTGAAGAGGGTGACATCCGTTAGCACTTGATAGACAAATAGACAAGTAGAATCAACAGATAGAAATTGCAACATATAGTCTTCACAATAAACATTCGAACAAGGATGAACGAATGAATTCCAAAGTTAACATCACACGTCCATTAAGGTGAGAAGCCACTTGATTAAGATTGATGAAAAAAAATAACAAGGTAAGACTGGAACAAATAAGTGGTAACGATTGCCCAATCACAAACCAAATATCTGCGGGAAGAAATGCTAGGAGCTACTTGAATCCCACCTATAAACTCCCGAAACTTTCTGGTTATGCAATCTGGTGTTGGGGATACAGGGACACAAAATATATCACCCAAACTAACAATACCTAGATCCAAATTGTATCCATCCGTCAACACAGAACCAAGAAACCTTCGGAAATCGTGGTACCTCGACCTTGAAAAGCATCGTTATCTGAGTCATGGCAATACTCCCGAGCTCGCTTGATCTTTGGGTTATCGGGGTTATCTCACCAACAACTGTACAAAAAGAGATTTCGATGTCGGTAAAACTTCGGGTATTCGAGAACTGCAATGATAAAATGTGACGACAACACCTTGGAGCTCAACTCCCGGGACACCGCCACAACCCCTAAATGTCGGGAGGCACCAAGAACAATGTTCTCGTCACAAAACCATCGGAACGATTCCAAGATACATGCGTGATCCTAAATTTTTTTAGTGAAATTTGAGGAGAGGAGAGTCAAAACTTCTACGTCAGGAGACCTCACCAGAGCGATGAAGGGACTGGGGAGTAAAAAGAATCCTACTCTCCGATATATATAATCCTAAGACTCAAAACATTTTTGTTCTAGACTCAACAACGCCAAACAAACAATCAGCGAGGGGGCTCCTAAGTCGTGGATGGCTCGATTACCAACTTGTAACACCCTCGATGCGGCTATATCTCCCACGTGTCGGGTTAACGACTTAGAGGCATATCCGCATTGAAAGCAATGTCGCAAGTGAGGTAATCTTCACACAACCCATGTAATATATAAGGAAAAAGATACATAGTTGGCTTACGCCGCCACTTCACACAAGACATAAATAAACATCCATCATTCAGGGATTACACTCGAGGCCCGACTACGGAACCAAAATAAAAGAAGATACCCCAAATGCTACACAGATCCCCGATCGTCCCAACTGAGCTCCACTTGATCATCGTGAAAAGACACATAGTAACGACCACGTTCCTCATCGAACTCCCACTTGAGCTCGGTTGCGTCACCTTACCGCATCGTCGGCACCTGCAACTGTTTAGGTAGAATCTGTGAGTCACGGGGACTCAGCAATCTCACACCCGCGAGATCAAGACTATTTAAGCTTATAGGAAGGACAGAGTTTTGAGGTGGAGCTGAAGCAAGCGACTAGCATATATGGTGGCTACGTTCGCAAAAGAGAGCGAGAAGAGAAGCAAGGCACGGACGTGAAGCTAGTAGCGATCAAGAAGTGATCCTGAACTACTTACGTCAAGCATAACTCCAACACCGTGTTCACTTCCCGGACTCCGCCGAGAAGAGACCATCACGGTTACACACGCGGTTGATGTGTATTTTAATTTAAGATCAACTTCGGGTTTTCTACAATCGGACATTAACAAATTCCAATCTGCCTCATAACCGCGGGCACGGCTTTCGAAAGATAATACCCTGCAGGGGTGTCTCAACTTAGCCCATTATAAGCTCTCACGGTCAACGAAGGATATTCCTTCTACCGGGAAGACCCGATCAATCTCGGAATCCCGGACTACAAGACATTTCGACAGCAATAAAACAAGACCAGCAAAGCCGCCCGAATGTGCCGACAAATCCCGATAGGAGCTGCACATATCTCGTTCTCGTGGCACACCGGATTGTCCAAGCTTCCGATAGGCCATCTCGTAGTTGCCTCGATGGCCACCGGCCGGTGACAGTTGGACCAGCTCTCGAGGAGAGCTGGCCCGGGGTTAAAATAAAGATGACCCTCGGGCTCGCGAAAACCCGGGGAAAAAGGCTTAGGTGGCAAATGGTAAAACCAAAGTTGGGCCTTCTTTGGAGGAGTCTTATTCAAAGCGAACTGTCAAGGGGGTCCCATAAATCACCCAACCGTGTAAGGAACGCAAAATCAAGGAACATAACACCGGTATGACGGAAACTAGGGCGGCAAGAGTGGAACAAAACACCAGGCATAAGGCCGAGCCTTCCACCCTTTACCAAGTATATAGATGCATTAATTATAGCAGATATATATTATGATATCCCCAACAAGTAAACATGTTCCAACAAGGAACAACATCTCCATGTTCCAACAAGGAACAAACTTCATCTTCACCGCAACTAGCAACGCTTATAAGAGGGGCTGAGCAAAGCGGTAACATAGCCAATCAACGGTTTGCTAGGAAAGGATGGTTAGGGGCTGACATGGCAATATGGGTGGCATGATAAGCAAGTGATAGGCATCGTAGCATAGGCATAGCAAAAGAGCGAGCAACTAGCATAGCAAAGATAGAAGTGATTTCGAGGGTACGATCATCTTGCCTGCAAGGTTCTCAGAGTTGTCGAAAGCTTGATCCTCGTGGCGTTCTCAACAGGTTCCTCGTTCACGAACTCGTCTCGGCTCTACCCAAAGCAAGAACACAAACAAAGGAACCACACTAAATCACGGTGCAATGCACAAGCAACATGATGCAAAACATGACATGATATGTCACGAGATGTGATATGCAATGCGTATGCGCGCTCCGGAAGGAAAATGATGAACCAGGCATCAACTTGGCAAACCAAGTATGCCGCTGGAAAGATGAGATGATTTCGGTTGAAATCGATATAAATATCACCGGAATCAGATGCACGGTTTGCAAATGACAAGCAAAACAAGAATTGCACAAATCTGCCATTAGCAGCATGATGCCACATAGCAAGCAACAAGAAATTAAGCTACTGCACCCAAACGTACCAAAAAAGTATATGGCAGTGATCTACTCAAGACGCTTGACAAAAGATGAACACTGAGCTACGGCTAATTCACATAATAACAGGTCCAAACAAGCATGGCAAAAGTGCAAAACATATCAGCTTCACAGACTTAGTGAAATTACTGAACATGGCAAAATCAGGATCAGGAAGCAATGTTCAGAGCAAGAAAACAACATGCTACAGGAACTTATAATAGCAAAAAAAGGCATGGCATGAATCTGCTCAAAGCGTAGACAAAAGTCCCTTACTGACCATAAGCCAAAAGGATCAGAAAAGATAGTAACACCCATGTCAATATAGCAAGTTTAGTTAACAGATTCAGCAACAGGGCATGGCAAAAACAGATAACAAGTAGGCATGTTTAATAGCTCGATGCACTCACTACAGAGCATTACATGATAAACTAAGCATACCTACATCAAGAAGATATGGCATAGAAGATACACATGGCAAGAACAACAACATAGCATACACGGATCAACTACAACAACCTTGGCAAAGTTGAATAACATGTAAACAATCTGCCAGGAAACATTTTATAGCAAAAGTAGAGCTCAATTGACTCAAGCTATGACACTCCATAATCGCAAACAAAGGCATGGATGGATAGAGCATAACCATATGTTCAAAACACCCTTACTGAAGTATCTCAAAATATGCATGGATCTCTCGGTAGCATCAAGTTAACATGGCATAAAAATATCAGCAAAACAGGGGCTGAAATCAGCAACATCAGGAAGCCTAGTTTGCATGCTTGTGCTAGTCACCACATAGATCACAAAAATACATGGCATACATCCCTGGAAATATGGCATGGCATATTACAAAACACATGTAGGACTCAAGTTCATAGGGTGCAGACATTAATCATGGCAAAAATGACAAAAGTGCATGTTCTGTTAAGAAACAGAAACTAACATCACATAGCCCTCTTCCAACAGCATTTCGGGCATCAAGATGAGCTCAAATTAAAATGAACCAATGAGATGAAATGATCCACTCTTTGAGGCGGACAATTGGACATATTACACGCACGAAGCTGAGCTAGGGGTGCAAAGTTATGGCACGATGAAAATGCAACAAATTATCACAGAATTAAAGACTTAGATGAATTCGGGGGGAAGGAGAAAGTCAACCCTGATCTAGATCCGATCTGGCCGGAGGTCGAGGTCGGCGGAGACGGTTCGCCGGAACGGCGCCGGGGAAGGACGAGGCCGGGGCGGCCGGAGTCGGGGCCGGCCGGAGCGGCGCGGGCGGGCGTCGGCCAGCGGCGCGGCCGGGGCCGCGTCATGCCAAGGCCGATGAGGCGCGAGGGCGACGGCGGGCGCGGCCCGGGAGGCGGCGGCGACTGGCCGAGCGGGCGCGGAGGGCCGACAGCTGGGGACCGGGGCCACGTGGCAGCCCCTGGTTGGCGGCGTGTGGCCAGACGCGTCGGGCGGCGTGTGGAGGGATTCTTCTAGGGTTTCGGGGGAATTGATCCGGGATTTGGAGGGGGAGATGCATATTTATAGGTAGAAGGAGCTAGGAAGCTCCAAATGAGGTGCGGTTTTCGCCCACACGATCGTGATCCGACGACGGAGAGCATGGAAGTGACTTAGATGGGTTATTGGGCTGTTTTGGAGGGGTGTTGGGCTGCAACTTAAAAGAGGCCTTTCTTGAGAGTCACGGTTAACCGTTGGAGTACCAAACGAGCTCCAAATGACCCGAAACTTGACAGGTGGTCTACCGGTGGTGTATCAAGGCCACTTGACAAACCTCGGTCCATTCCGAGAAAGTTTAGTACCCGCTCACGGAAAAACGTAAAAGGGGACGCCGGGGGACATAGGAGTTGCGGATTGCAAAAGCGGACAACGGGGAAAATGCTCGGAATCATGAGACGAACACGTATGCAAATGAGATGCACATGATGACATGATATGAAATGCATGACATGGAAAAAATGCAAAAGAAGAAAAAACCCAACCACGGAGGGAATATCATATCACAATGCCGAAAATGACAAGAGTTGGAGTTACAAATATTAAAAGTTACATCCGGGGTGTTACAGGCCACCACCCAGTTGGCGCCGCACGGCTCGGTGATGTAGAACCACCCCGATTGCCACCCTTTTACGGTCTCCGCAAAGGAGCCGTCCAGCCAGGTGACGTTAGGAATCTTGCCCACCATGGCCCCTCCGCACTCCGCTTTGTCGGCGCGTACAATCTTGACTTCCGCGAGAAGATTTGCAAAAAAGGCTGAAGTGAGGCCCGGCGCGGAGGAAAGCCTCGCCTCTGACGATGAACGCCGAGATGTTGAGGATGAAATTGAGGCTAGATCATGGAAATCTAGCCCATAGTAGAACATGAGCCCGCGGACGAAGGGGTGAAGTGGAAACCCTAGTCCACGGACGAAGTGGGCGACGAACACGACCCTCTCGTGGGGTCCTGGGGTCGGAATGACCTGCCCAGCGTCCGGTAGCCGGTGCGCTATGTCTGCGGCCAAGTATCCGGCCGCCCAAAGATTTGTGATATGCTTCTCCTTGACGGTGGAAGCCACCCACTTGCTGCCTGCTCCGGACATGTTTAGCTGTGCGGAGAAGACTTGGGTTTGGGTGCTGGAGCTCGAGGGGGCAAGAGTGGGCAAAGGAGGAAGAAGGCATGGGTAAAAATGGGGAAATCTTATCCCTTTATAGAGGCGACGAAAGTGGTGCGCCTCCCCACTTGCAGTTAGAATCGCTTGCTTCCCAAAGCGCCACGATTGATGATGTGGTGGGACTACCCGTGCCGTATTGATGAGAGTCCGTGATAAGGGACACGATCTCTGCTGACAAGACATGTCAAGGAAACCGCCGCATAATATCTTGTTGTGGCTGGTTGTGGGAAAATGGTTCGAATAATGACTCGACCGTAATGACACGTCACGTTGTCTAAAAAGTTGTCAGCAGATTGCATTTGTGAAATACCATTCTCTCTACGGCAGCATGTGAGGATCCTTTTGTGGATCCGGACACGGTTCAAGTGTTTGATAATTACTTTGGAGTATTCGGAGGAGGAACCCGCCCTGCAATGCCGAAGACAAGACTGCGCGCCGGACTCATCGTCATTGAAGCCTGGTTCGAGACTCTTGAGGATTCCTGGATTAGGGGGTATCCGGACTGCCGGACTGTATACATCGTCCAAACTATTGAAGCGTGAAGATACAAGACTCAAGACTTCGTCCCGTGTCCGGATGGGACTTTCCTTGGCGTGGAAGGCAAGCTTGGCGATCCGGATATTATATTTCCTTCCTTGTAACCGACTCCATGTAAACCCTAGCCCTCTCCGGTGCCTATATAAACCGGAGAGGTTGGTCCTAGAAGGCCGATCACAATTACAATCATACCATCATAGGCTAGCTTCTAGAGTTTAGCCTCTACGATCTCGTGGTAGATCTACTCTTGTACTACCCATATCTTCAATATTAATAAAGCAGGAAGTAGGGTTTTACCTCCATCAAGAGGGCCCGAACCTGGGTAAACATCTGTGTCCCTTGCTTCCTGTTACCATCAGCCCAGACGCACAGATCGGGACCCCCTACCCAAGATCCGCCGGTTTTGACACCGACACCTGGTCCTCAATGATGCTATGTCCAGCTAGCCTACATGGCCGGCGGGTAGGGGCAAATCTCCCTGGCTGCTCCTCCCTCTGGCGCCGCCCCTCATTCTCATGGTCTCCAGCAGCTGCTCCACTGTGGTTCGTCCAATGCACTACTCCGGCGGGCGCTGCACAACTACAGCTGATGCCACACTGCGGCAGAAGGCACCTTATTCCCCCTCCCCTCCTCCCAGGCCATGGCCTTGAGGTGCTGTTGAAGGATGAGCTCATCCAACAAGGTGAGGATCTCCTCTGTTTTTTTGCCAAATTTTCATTCTGATCCACTATACGATGAATTGCTATGAGTACGCCTGCTGCTGCTATATGATGCATTGCTATGAGCTGCTCCTGCTGCTGCTATATGATGAATTGCTATGAGCTGCTGCTGCTTTATGATGAGTTGCTATGAGCTGCTTGCTACTTCTATATGATGAATCGCTATGAGCTCTGCTGCTTTGCTATATGATGAGTTGCTACAAGCTGCTCCTGCTGCTATATGATGAATTGCTATGAGCTGCTCCTGCTGCTGCTATATGATGAATTGCTATGAGCTGCTCCTGCTGCTGCTATATGATGAATTGCAATGAGCTGCTGCTGGTATATGATGATTTGCAGACTGCTGCTGCTATATGATGAGTTTCTATGAGCTGCTGCTGCTGCTATATGATGCTTTTAGGTGGTGCTACTATACGATAATAACCAGCCACTTGGACCATCGAATTTCAATAACTAATTGTTCTTCATTTAAATGTGGGTCAAGTATTCTTCGTTTAAATTAGGCAATGGGATCTCTATGGAAAACATTGACCAAAGTAGATTGTGCCAAGTAGATGGTATCTTTGTATTTGCATTTTGAGCAAATAGTGATGGTCTGTTTTCCTATCATATTAATTACTGACCTTTGGGTTCAGTTTGTGATGTTTGCAAGTCAAATTAATTTCCATATGGACAGCAAAATGAAAAAATATAATGCAATCTAGACTTTCCACTGATCATACCAAAGATAAGCTGAAAACGCAATGAAAAGAACTGGTTGGCTTATTACATGGAGCTTATATTCACAGGTGCTTACTTTCTTAGGATAACTCGTAATAACTGTCCCTAAGAAACTTGGCTAATAGAACTGGCATACAAATAACATGTCACGATGATTGCAATGGAGGAGTGACGTACCATAGCACACTGTATAGGCTCACTGTCGGAGTAATGGGCCACGGGTAGGCAGACCCGAACCCCTGGACCTTTCAAAACATCGGGGCAGACTGCGCCCCTCAAGACCCCAAGACGAAGAGCCGCCTTCAGAGAGTCGGCTGACAGTCGCCGTCTGCCTCTAGGCCGAGTCCCGAGGCGGCCTCGGGACAAGCCGACTCCAAGCCAGCGACCTCCAATGAAGCCGGCTACAAGGAGTCGGCCCAGCGACTCCGTCCACTCCTCGCATGAGCGACTACAGGCGGGATGGGATAAACGCCGCCTCATGGCCGGTCCCCGCCCGCTCATAAAGGGCAGGCATGGCCACAGGCGCCCGTCTGCAAGCGACGGGATCTTCGTCCGGCGCAACACTTGTTACACTGCCTCGACGCCAGCCCGTGGGCAGATTCCTGTACCCACGATGGCCTGTCTGTACAACCCGAAGACGGCGGGACCCGGCTGTCGGTGGGAGTGCAGAAGACGGCGAGAGCGCCCCAAAGACGGACCCGTTGGAATCGGCCTCCGAGAGTCGGCCGCCACCTCCCGCGGGCTCCGTGCGCCATTAACCAGACAAGACAGGGAATGGCAACAGTGATCGCCCACCAGGCGGCGGCACTGTTGCCATGCCCATGACCAAGCTTCGCGTCATTAGAAGCAGCTGACTCTGATAACACTGGCCGGCAAGAAACCGCCCAGCGAACGAGGCTGTCGGCCCCATGCTGGACCGTCGGCGGGACCCACTAGTCAGCGGGCCCCAGTCGGCAGCGGAGAAGACGGCGAACTAAGAGGCTGGCGGCTGGGACCCGCGCCCGGCCGGATTACCATTGTACCCCGGGGTAGGCCTATATACACCCCCCGCGGCACCCATGCAAAGGGTTGGAACCTAGTAGTTTTAGACACACACACATAGAGGGAAGAGAAGAGCTAGCCGTGCCCTTCTCCTTCCTCACCCCGAACAGCTCAAGGAGCATCTTATACTCACTTTGCCATAGTGACCATGCGGAGACCCAGAGCAGCGATGAGGGGTGTTATCTCCTCGGAGAGCCACAAAGCTGGGAAAGATTCGCCCGGCGTGCATGTCTTCCGCCTCATACCGTTTCTCAGGCACCCGGCGACGTTCTACTCGCCCCCTCCATGATAAGCCATCCTTTGGCATATGTCGCACCCAACCCCCGACATTTGGCGCCCACCTTGGGGCTAGGTGCACCGTCGTCCGGAGACCTGCTCTGGACGGTGTAACACCCCAAAATTTTTGCCAAGTTTTCAATATTAAATTTTTTGCCAAGGGTTTTAAAAATCTTTTATTTCTGTTGATTTCAGAACTTTTCTTTTATTTTGAAGGAGTTTTGTATTTTTCCCAAGTGGAGCTTTCCAAAATATATTGGACTTCTTTGCCATCTCATTAAAACAATTTCTAAATCAGTAGATTTGTTTATTAAATTATTTCACCCTGAGCTTTAATCATTAAAATGGCTTGTTTTAAATTTTGGAGCTCTGTTTGTACTACAACCATTTAATAAAATCACTTAATTTTCCATCCAAAATTTGGAGATGTCATGTGATGTCTCTAAATCAATTATGTGCATTAATATAATTATTTCATTGCATATTTTGAGTTTTACCCCTGTTTTTCAAATCTGGTCCAGTGGACATTTTTGCACGTCATCCAACTTTTTGCAAAAACATAGTGATGTTCTTTGGAAAATTTGAGTACAACAGCCTCTTCTTCATTCTGGACCAGACTTGTGTTTTCTACTGCAACTCTGTTATTTCTCGCTCTAGTGACCTTGTGTTTTCTCAGGCTTGTAGTCAACCCTGCAAAACCCCTAAGTCTAGGAGCATGCTCTATTTGGAACACTTTTGGTCCTTGTAATGATGTCATTTACTCACTATCCAGAAGTGTAGTTTTGCAAAACTTGCACTAGCAAGTTTCTCCTTTTTGCAAACTAACTTCACCACCCTCTCATTCATCCATAGAGACACTGATCTGGAGAATTTGGCCACTCCAAGAGCTACCTAGGTGCCTTTGGCATTTTGTCAAACACCCTATGTGCACAACCAGTTTTGGCATGATTTCAAGTTTACATTGTGAACTTGAGCTCCTGACCTACCCAGCATGTCCTAAGGTTTTGCCCTAGCCCATAACCCCTTTCTGCTAACTCCCTTGTGGTTTGGAACTCTCTAGGCTGCCTGGCATTTCGTCGAAAGCACACCTCGGGCGTGCTCTGGCGCGCCAGAGCGTATGCTCGGCACCCACGTGCTCCCGAGTCGCCACACACCTCAAGACTCAAAATCCGCCCCAGCCAACAGACGCGTGTCCCTTGCACCACCACGCCACCTCGACCACCCTCGGCACCCCACAGCGCCACCGTCGGGATGGCTGTCCGGTTAGCTGCCCGGCCGCTAGCGCTGACCGTGTCGGGCGCCGCCAAAGCCACCCACCTGCTCGCCACCTGCCCCGTGAACAGCGCAAGCTCATCCTCGCCGTCGGCTAGCTCCCGTCGTCGCCACGTCCCCCTGCTGCTGTGAGCGTCGGTTCGCCGTCGTCCTTATCGCCGGCCGCCTCGGACCAACCTAGCCACGCTATATAAGGAGACCCCAAGCTCAATCCCGCACGCAGGTAGCCTCACATCATCCCACTCGTGCCCCCTTAGCCGCCAATTGGAGGGGAGCAGGTCGTCTTCTTCCTCTCCGGCAACTACAGCCGCCGCCACTGCCCAGGCCCTGAAGGCGCCTCCAGAGCCTCCCCCTCTCCACTCTCTTCACCAGAAGCCTTCTCTCCCTCCCGCGATCACATCCCCCTACTCCATTTTGATCGGGAACCACCGCGGCCCCAAAACCACTTCGCCCCGAAGCTTTCCTCCGCCGCGAAGCTCGCCGCCGGCAGCTCCCGCCGTCCCCGCCAACCTAGCGACCACCGGTAGGACCGCCCCGGTCTTGCGGGTCCATCCCGAACTTCTGGAACCTGCGAGGAGCCGCCGTTCGCCGGCAACGGTCGCCGGAGTTCCGCCTCCGCTCGGGACAGAGGGAGAAGAAGGAGGACGGACTAGTCAAACCTGACTAGTGGGCCACCTAGGACCCATTGTCACTGACCACGCACGGTCCACACGGAGTAAGTGGAAGCGTATTTCCAGATTACGCTTTCGACGTGTACGTAATTATTCGAATCGTTTTCTTTTCTGATTTTATTTAAATAACCGATTTTTGACCAAACTTTGACTGTCTATAACTTTTTAAATACAACTCCAAATGAATTGATTCTTTTTGCTACCTCTCTCAAATATTGTCTAGTTTGTTTCAAGATTTATTTGAAATTTTTTAAAAACAACTTTTTGTGCTGTTTTTATTTTGTGTGTTAATTCAAATATATTCTTTTAAATAGGATTTTTGAAGATTTCAAGATGTTTTGCATGCACCCTTCTTTCCCATGATATGAGGGCAAGCATTCTGAACCCTGGTGAATTTTGGTGTTTGTTGCATAGCACGGTGGCAACACCACCCCGTCACATACATGCGTCATTTTATGTGAGGATGTGATCCTATTTATGGGTGCATATTAATGAATTTATGCTAATGAAGTTGACATGATTTGTGATGGAAATCACCGTCATACGTCTTTCATGCATACCGGAAGGAAAGACGGGAAGGCCTCTGTCTTGGGTAGACACGGGCTTGCCCCTAGTCCTCCGTTGAGACAGCCGTGTCCGGTATGACATGAGGGGTATGTCGCGTGATGTTTCCATCTGTTGTTTGAGATATATGCATTGTTATGCTAATCATGCAAGGAATATTATAACCTCCTGAGTCAACCGTAGATCGAGTCTTGTGCCAGTAACCCCCCTACTTGCTTCGTACTACCACTCGTCTCTACACCAAGTAGAGTACGGTTCAGTAAGTTGTCAACCCTTTCCTAGCACACACCGCGTCTGAGAGGCCGTGGTGGAAGATCTGGAGGCATCCGGTAGTCATGCCACCGGGTCCGGAGCATGGGTGTTTGATTTGTAGCGAAAGGGTAGCTCCCAGTTTACGTATGGTATAAATTTTGTGATCCCATGTTACGTCGAGATTGTGGCCTCCCCACTTAGAGTTTTGCTTAACAGGTGTCATGGGTGATTCCAGACACATGTGAGTTAAGCTGGTGTGTGCAAGTTAGGTGTGTTTTCAACAAAAGGACCATAGACGGAATTAGTCCCGATGGACTAAAGGAATCCGTTACTCGTGGGTAAAGAGTACACCCTCTGCAGAGAATAAACCTATTCGAATAGCCGTGTCCATGGTTAAGGATTACAGTCTGGGATGGGTCAAGTGTCGGTCTTAGTGTCGGTCTTCGGAGGTGAAACTGTTAAACCTGGAATCACGATTGTGACTTGTGATAAATTATGATTATTATTTTCGATGTGGACTAACCCGTGATACTTTTTATTATCGAATATCCCTGGGATGATTCTACCTCCTGGATATTCACTGTCTTTATTTATAAGCCCTTTTTGTGGTGTCGCTCAGACGCCCGACTGTGGCATTTCTTTTAAAGCCCTTTATGCGGTGTCGCTAAGACGCCCGACTGTGGCATTTCTTTTAAAGCCCTTTATGCGGTGTCGCTAAGACGCCCGACTGTGGCATTTCTTTTAAAGCCCTTTATGCGGTGTCGCTAAGACGCCCGACTGTGGCATTTCTTTTAAAGCCCTTTTTGCAGTGTCGCTCAGAGGCCCGACTGTGGCATTTCTTTTAAAGCCCTTTATGCGGTGTCGCTAAGACACCCGACTGTGGCATTTCTTTTAAAGCCCTTTAAGCGGTGTCGCTCAGACGCCCGGTTGTGGCATTTCTTTTGAAGTCCTTTATGCTATTTATTTCATAATTTTTAATACCATCATATTATTGCATATTCATTAATAACATGCTTGCACACATCAGAGTTTATTTATCTTTTGTGACTAACGCCATGAGCATAATATAATTTTAGCACATCATTGTTAAATTATGCCTGTGTTCATGATGTTTGCGAGTACATTCAAAGTACTCACTGGCTTGTCCCTGGCTATTGTCTTGGCCAGATTTCTTGCTTGGAGAGGAGCGTTGCGATGACAACCCCGGAACCTAGGCAATGGTGATAGCAGTCTCGTGAAGATAGGAGTTAACCTGGTCAGCTGTTCCCGTGGGAAATGGAGTCCCATAGACGAGGATATTTCATAAACCGCTTCCGCCAGCAACCTTTAGAAACCTTTTGTTGTACTCACAGGCCAGAATGGTCTTGTACTACATATAATGTATATTGCTTGGATTTTCTGTATCAAGTTAGTGCCTTATCGCCTACTTGATTATCCTGGGGCTGGTAAGCACAAGGGCCATTTTCTGGGATTAACACCCGGAAAATCGGTCGCCACAGACTCGGTATCAGAGCCAGGCTGACCATTGGCTAAGCCTATCTTAGGCAGGTCAATAAAATTAGGCTAATAACCCACCGAGCCATAATCAAGACCTCAGCCAAGCTTCTCGCGCAAGATAGCCACACAGTGACCCGACGCTTTTGGCAGTCGGTGCCCAACCTACCAACCTAGCCCATCTATCACGCACCAGTGCTCAGCACCAAAGGTGTCCCATTCGCAAGCGTGCGAAGGAAGACTCCGTCCCCTTTTTTCTATAAAAAGGGACACGCTCGCCTCAACCCAGCCCAGCACAGCCGCTACCCCAAAACCAAGCCACAATGCCTAGTCCCGTAGTGCACCATGAGACTACGAGCATAATTGGTTTGCTACCAACATTTGGCATTGCCAATATTTGGCAAGCCAACATTTGGCAAAATCAAAAGTTGCCAACATTTGGCAACTTTTTGTGAGATTGGCAACGAGAATTGGCAAGCAACCAACCTCTAGCCAAAATTTGGCAGTTGCCAAAATTTGGCATGCCAACTTTTGGCATCAAACCAATTATGCTGTACATCAACCAACCTTGGAGGTTTTGTGACCATACTCGCAAAACCTTACCCGTCGTGCCTATGCATTAGAAGAGCCACCCGAATATGTTGTGTACCAAGGACCCATTAGGGGTGAGAGCCGTCAATTCTGGGCCACTGTACATATCTACGGTAGGGGTCTGGCACCCGAGCGCCCCTACAGGTTCACCAGAAGAACTACTTCCTTTGAGCCACAAGCCATCCAACTAGCTGCTCGAGAGGCTATAGTTCATCTCGTGCACTGTCGCCCGAGTTAATCATTGCTCGTTCCACTACTACCCCAGGCGTGAAGGGTATGGTAGACCACCTCAAGTTGCCAACGGAGATCACGAGACAGATCCCGCATTGCTGCACCTAGTGCGCTATGTAAGTGCACTAGAGGACCTATTCGATCAAATCACCATTGATCTGATCGCAGCTCGTGGAGAGCTGGTTCGTCGAGCCCCAGCGAGAGAGGAGATCGAGCCCAACACCGACAACCCAGTCGTGCTGTTTGGACAACTGATCGAGACCCTAAGGTCAGCCCCAGCCGTCAGCCAAGGTGCTTTGATGACCCCAGAAGTGCTTCGCCGCCTCCTGGGAGCACACTCCAACGGGGTTGTGATCAACAATCCCCGCGATGGTCATCATCACTACCCCGAGCCTGCAGCCCCTCAGCCCTCTCCAGCAAATTCCGACGGTGAGAACCGTGGTGAAGCCTCGACATCCACTAGGGACGCCCGCTTGGATGTAAACGAAGTAGACTGAGACACTCGAGTAGTGGCGAGTCCCAGTGTATCCTTGCTTTGTAATTCTGTGATTCCTTAAATTAGCGCAGCCTGGCATCGTGCATCTGTTTTATATAGTAGTCTTGCATGGATGTATTAGCATGTAGTGTGATTTCTCTATCCTTGGCGCAACTACCAAAAACCGCCCCGGCAACCCCCACAGTGATACGTCACTTTAGTGAGATGTGTGTACTTGTGGTTGACCCCGAGCTGAGCCCACCGATTCTTTACTTTTACCACGGTAAATGACCCAGCCCGGTGCTATAAAAAGGGCCACCGAGTGACCTTGCCAAGCACCCCTCACCTTGTGCACCATTCCCACAACCATTTCTTGCCATGCCGAGCCCTAGTATTTATCTGAGGACTCCAGATGCTACCCAGGTAGTTTTGTCAAGATATTGTGGGATTTTACCCTTGATACCATGGACGCTACCCAGCCACCCCAGTACGAGCTGTTCAAATCGAGGATCACCCCTTCCACCTCGAGATATTGGGCAGCCGTGCACATCCCGCCCGTAAACCCAAACCAAGACCACACAGAAGTCTCCTTCGTGGGGAAATCTATGCCAACCCGGCACATGGCCGTAGAAGCTGTGGTATGAAGCGCTTGCTCGCCTTCGATTCGCGGTACCCTATGCCAGCGAACGAGGGTATTACTATTTTCCGAGCCGTGCAGCACCTGGGGGAGTAACATCTTTTCCAGGTGGACGTATTGAGAGAGACCCAGTCTTGGCCAACCTCGTTCAATACGTCATTGCTCAAGAGCGGCTAACCCAACACGTGATGGGTTACCTACAGAGCCTCGCGGATTTAAATCCTCAGATTGCCATCGGCAGATCATTGAGGCCCGACCAGGAGAGGCACATTCATCGACTGGTCAACCCACTCCCTCCGATAGAAGAAGAGTGTATCCCCGTACCAGAAACGTTTTCTCAGGACCCCGTCCAGTTACCATTTTCAATTTAGATGCACCGCTGTAATTATTGTCGCATTTTTTTTATTGTTGTGTTGTAACTTATGCTTAGTACCCCGAGTCTCGCAGCGAGTAGATCATTAATGAAAGCAGCTCTGTCGCGGTTTGACTCTAATGTATTACTGTTTTCTCTCGCGAGGAATCCTGGAGTGAGATTTCTTTTCCCTGAGTTGCCGCATCGTATATTTTCTCACGACATAGATTATTTATTTCACGCAGCACCACCACCACGATTACACGAACACTTGCACTGCTTGCAAAGAAATGTTGCAACCGTGTTGCGTCTAGCTAAGCACTTCCCGACAACAGTTATCACCCGGCACACCCCACCTACTTTTCGTGGTCACCGCCACCGCGGAGAGCCAGCAACCGGGCAGCGGCGTCGCGACGCTCATCGAGGATCATCGCGCACATGAGCATCGAGAGCCCCAGCACCGTTGCCAGCCTGCCGCACAGCAGGATCACGTACCAGTCCGGCAGCACCTCCGCCATTAGCGCCTCGTCTCGAGCTCCGGCAAACGGAAACAGAGGAGAAGGAGAGAGAAGGATGAGCGAGGCCAGGTGTGAGGAAGAAGAGGAGAACGCCGTGGTCATTTTATAGCTCGAGCTCGGTGTACGGTGGGCGAGGTCCACCAGTGCCGCTCGTCGCCCGACTGCCGGTGTTCGGACGCGAATCCGCGAGCAGTGCCGACAGCGCACTGGCCTGCGAGGTGAGTGCACGCTGCACCGGCAGCTAGCACGCCGCGCACTACCGCGGTACGGCCTAGGTGCCCTACGCGCTAGGCGTCACCGATGGAGAAAGCGCGGGAGAGCGCGCGGGAGAGGGGTAGAAGAGAGCCGGAGGAAGGAGAAGAGACTGACCGTGGGCCCGGGTCCACAGTCAGCAGAGAGAGCACTGCTCTCGGCATTAAACCAGCGTATTTTAAGATTTAGAATTTATTCTAAATTTATGTCCATGTAGAAATCGCTAGTTTTTCCCCAAAACCGTGGATTTTCCCTCGCACTGCCGCCAAGATCCCACACTTGTATTTTCTGCACCACTTATTGCTCTCCTTTGTAGCCACTTTCGCTTTTAATGCAAATTTATTTAAAATTTAACTCTTAGCAAATCTAGGGGCGAGATTTTTCTTAAGGGGTAGTAGTTGTAACACCCCAAAATTTTTGCCAAGTTTTCAATATTAAAATTTTTGCCAAGGGTTTTAAAAATCTTTTATTTACATTGATTTCGTAACTCTTCTTTTATTGTTAAGGAGTTTTGTATTTTTCCCAAGTGGAGCTTTCCAAAATATATTGGACTTCTTTGCCATCTCATTAAAACAATTTCTAAATCAGTAGATTTGTTTATTAAATTATTTCACCCTGAGCTTTAATCATTAAAATGGATTGTTTTAAATTTTGGAGCTCTGTTTGTACTACAACCATTTGATAAAATCACTTAATTTTCCAACCAAAATTTGGAGATGTCATGTGATGTCTCTAAATCAATTATGTGCATTAATATAATTATTTCATTGCATATTTTGAGTTTTACCCCTGTTTTTCAAATCTGGTCCAGTGGACATTTTTGCACTACAACCCAATGAAATCTTTCCCTAGAACCTCCACCAAAATTATGGGATATCAGTAGTAGCATGTCATCCAACTTTTTGCAAAAACATAGTGATGTTCTTTGGAAAATTTGAGTACAACAGCCTCTTCTTCATTCTGGACCAGACTTGTGTTTTCTACTGCAACTCTGTTATTTCTCGCTCTAGTGACCTTGTGTTTTCTCATGCTTGTAGTCAACCCTGCAAAACCCCTAAGTCCAGGAGCATGCTCTATTTGGAACACTTTTGGTCCTTGTAATGATGCCATTTACTCACTGTCCAGAAGTGTAGTTTTGCAAAACTTGCACTAGCAAGTTTCTCCTTTTTGCAAACTAACTTCACCACCCTCTCATTCATCCATAGAGACACTGATCTGGAGAATTTGGCCACTCCAAGAGCTACCTAGGTGCCTTTGGCATTTTGTCAAACACCCTATGTGCACAACCAGTTTTGGCATGATTTCAAGTTTACATTGTGAACTTGAGTTCGTGACCTACCCAGCATGTCCTAAGGTTTTGCCATAGCCCATAACCCCTTTCTGCTAACTCCCTTGTGGTTTGGAACTCTCTAGGCTGCCCTGGCATTTCGTCGAGCACACCCCGGGCGTGCTCTGGGCGCGCCCAGAGCGTGCGTTCGGCACCCACGTGCTCCCGAGTCGCCGCGTCACACCCCGCACTCAAAATCCGGCCCCAGCCAGCACGCCGTGTCCCCTTGCACCACCACGCCACCCCGACCACCCCTGGCACCCCACAGCGCCACCGCCAGGATGGCCGTGGCGGCTAGCTGCCGGCCGCTAGCGGGCCCCGAGCGTGTCGGCACCGCCAAAAGCCACCCGGCTCGCCACCTGCCCTGTGAACAGCGCAAGCTCATCCCCTCGCTCGTCGGCTAGCTCCCGTCGTCGCCACGTCCCCCTGCTACTACAGAACGTCGGTTCGCCGTCGTTCGTATCGCCGGCCGCCTCGGACCAACCTAGCCACGCTATATAAGGAGACCCCGAGCTCAATCCCGCACGCAGGTAGCCTCACATCATCCCACTCGTGCCCCCTTAGCCGCCAATTGGAGGGGAGCAGGTCGTCTTCTTCCTCTCCGGCAACTACAGCCGCCCCCACTGCCTGTGCCACTGACGGGCGCCTCCGAGCCTCCCTCTCCACTCTCTTCACCGAAGCCTTCTCTCCTCCCGTGATCACATCCCCCTACTCCATTTCGATCGGGAACCACCACGGCCCCAAAACCACTTCGCCCCGAAGCTTTCCTCCGCCGCGGAGCTCGCCGTCGGCAGCTCCCGCCGTCCCCGCCAACCCAGCGACCACCGGTAGGACCGCCCTGTAACACCCCGGATGTAACTTTCCATATTTGTAACTCCAACTCTTGCCATTTTCGGCATTGTGATATGATTTTCCCTCCGTGGTTGGGTTCTTGTCTTTCGTGTTTGCATTTTGTCCATGTCATGCATTTTCATATCATGTCATCATGTGCATCGCATTTGCATACGTGTTCGTCTCATGATTTCGAGCATTTTTCCCGTTGTCCGTTTTGCAATCCGGCACTCCTATGTCCCCCGGCGTCCCCTTTTACGTTTTTCCGTGAGCGGGTACTAAACTTTCTCAGAATGGACCGAGTTTTGTCAAGTGGCCTTGGTATACCACGGTGAACCACTTGTCAAGTTTCGGGTCATTTGGAGCTTCGTTGGTACTCCAACGGTTAACCGTGACTCTCAAGAAAGGCCTCTTTTAAGTTGCAGCCCAACACCCCTCCAAAACAGCCCAATAACCCATCTAAGTCACTTCCATGCTCTCCGTCGGTCGATCACGATCGTGTGGGCGAAAACCGCACCTCATTTGGACCCTCCTAGCTCCCTCTATGCCTATATATACACCCCCCATTCCAAATTCGCAGATCCTCTCCCCCCCTAACCCTAGCAAATCTCAGATCCGCCGCCGCCGGACGTGTCCAGAGCGGGCCGGACAACGTCCGCCGCGCCCGCAGCCTCTCAGAGCGCGCCACGTGGCCGGGTCCCGCATCGCCGCCCCCATGCGCCCGGCCAGCCAAAGGCGAACCCTCCCGGCCAGTTCGCGCCCGCCTCGGCCCGCGCCCTGCGCCCGGCCGCCGCCGCCCGGCTGCTGCCCGCCGCCGGGTCGCTGGACCTCGCCCGCGCCGCCTCCCTCGGACCTCGCCGGCCCGGCCCGGCGCTTGATCGCCGCCGCCTCCCACTCCCACGCGCCCGCGACTCGCCCGGCCGCCCGGCCCGCCTCCTCTCCTCCCGCCCGGCCTCGTCCCGGCTTGGCCGAGCAAGCCGAGCAGCGCCCGCCCGCTCTCGCCCGATCCGATCGGGCCGGATCTCGATCTACTTTGGGCGGTTGACTCCCCCCTCCCCCAAATTTCATCCAAGTTTTTATTTCGGTGATTAATTTGTGGCATTTTCAACGCATCATAACTCTGCACCCGTAGCTCCGTTTCGTGTGTGTAATATGTCAAAATGTTCGCCTCGAGGAGTAGATAATTTAGTCTCATTGCATAATTTTCATTTGAGTTCATCTTGGTGCCCGAAATACTGTTAGAAGAGCGCTATGTGATGTTAGTTTCTGTTTCTTAACAGAACATGCACTTTTGTCATTTTGGCCATGATTGATGTGTGCACCCTATGAATTTGAGTCCTACATGTGTTTTGTAATATGCCATGCCATCTTTCCAGGGGTGTATGCCATGTATTTTTGTGATCTATGTGGTGACTAGCACAAGCATGCAAACTAGGTGTCCTGATGTTGCTGATTTCAGCTCTGTTTTGCTGATGTTTTGATGCCATGTTAAATTGATGCTACCGAGAGATCCATGCATATTTTGAGATACTTCAGTAAGGATGTTTTGAACATATGGTTATGCTCTATCCATCCATGCCTTTGTTTGCAATTATGGAGTGCCATAGCTTGAGTCAATCGAGCTCTACTTTTGCTATAAAATGTTTCCTGGCAGATTGTTTACATGTTATTCAATTTTGCCAAGGTTGTTGTGGTTGATCCGTGTATGCTATGATGTTGTTCTTGCCATTTATATCTTCTATGCCATGTCTTCTTGAAGTATGTATGCTTAGTTTATCATGGAATGCTCTGTAGTGAGTGCATAGAGCTTGTAAACATGCCTACTTGTTATCTGTTTTTGCCATGCCACATTGCTGAATCATTAGCAGAAACTTGCTATTTTGACATGGGTGATATTGTATTTTCTGATCCTTTTTAGCTTATGGTCAGTAAGGGACTTTTGTTCTATGCTTTGAGTAGATTCATGCCATGCCTTGTTCTGCTATTATAAGTTCCTTTAGCATGTTGTTTTTCTTGCTCTGAACATTGCTACCTGATGCTGTTTTTGCCATGTTCAGTAATTTCACTTTTTCCATGCTTGTTTGAACCTGTTGTGGTGTGTTTTAGCCGTATCTCAGTGTTCATCTTTTGTCAAGCATCTTGAGTAGATCACTGTCATGTGCTTTGTTGGTACGTTTGGGTGCAGTAGCTTAATTTCTTGTTGCTTGCTAAGTGGCATCTTGCTGTTAATGGCAGATTTGTGCCATTCTTGTTTTGCTTGTCATTTGCAAACCGTGCATCCGATTCCGGTGATCTTTATATCGATTTCAACCGAAATCATCTCATCTTTCCAGCGGCATACTTGGTTTGCCAAGTTGATTCCTGGGTCATCATTTTCCTTCCGGAGCGCGCATACGCATTGCATATCACATCTCGCATATCATGCCATATGTTGCATCATGTTGCTTGTGCATTGCACCGTGATTTATGGTGGTTCCTTTATTTGTGTTCTTGCTTTGGGTAGAGCCGGGAGACGAGTACGTGAACGAGGAACCTGTTGAGAACGCTTACGAGGATCAAGCTTTCGACAACTCACGAGAACTTTGCGTGCAAGATGACCATACCCTCGAAATCACTTCTATCTTTGCTATGCTAGTTGCTCGCTCTTTTTGCTATGCCTATGCTACGATGCCTATCACTTGCTTATCATGCCACCCATATTGCCATGTCAGCCCCTAACCATCCTTTCCTAGCAAACCGTTGATTGGCTATGTTACCGCTTTGCTCGGCCCTCTTATAAGCGTTGCTAGTTGCAGGTGAAGATGAAGTTTTGTTCCTTGTTGGAACATGGAGATGTTGTTCCTTGTTGGAACATGTTTACTTGTTGGGGATATCACAATATATCTGCTATAATTAATGCATCTATATACTTGGTAAAGGGTATGTTCCTTGATTTCGCGTTCCTCACACGGTTGGGTGATTTATGGGACCCCCTTGACAGTTCGCTTTGAATAAGACTCGTCCAGCAAGGCCCAACATTGGTTTTACCATTTGCCACCTAAGCCTTTTCCCCCCGGGTTTTCGCGATCCCGAGGGTCATCTTTATTTTAACCCCCCCGGACCAGTGCTCCTTCGAGTGCTGGCCCGAACCGAGCCGCCTGCGGGGCCACCACGGAGAAACTCGAGGCTTGGTTTTACTCGTAGCCTGTCTCATCCGGATGTGCCACGAGAACGAGATATGTGCAGCTCCTATCCGGGATTTGTCGGCACAATCGGGTGGTTTTGCTGGTCTTGTTTTATTGCTGTCGAAATGTCTTGTAGTCCGGGATTCCGAGATTGGTCGGTCTTCCCAAAGAGAAGGAATATCCTTCGTTGACCGTGAGAGCTTATAATGGGCTAAGTTGGGACACCCTGCGAGGTATTATCTTTTCGAAAGCTGTGCCCTTGGTTATGAGGCAGATGGGAATTTGTTAATGTCTGGTTGTAGAAAACCCGAAGTTGACCTTAATTAAAATACACATCAACCGTGTGTAACCGTGATGGTCTCTTCTCGGAGTCCGGAAGTGAATCTGATGTTGGAGTTATGTCTGACGTAAGTAGTTCAGGATCACTTCTTGATCGCTACTAGCTTCACGACCGTGCTTTGCTTCTCTTCTCGCTCTCTTTTGCGAAGGTAGCCACCATATATGCTAGTCGCTTGCTGCAGCTCCACCTCACAACTCTGTCCTTCCTATAAGCTTAAATAGTCTTGATCTCGCGGGTGTGAGATTGCTGAGTCCCCGTGACTCACAGATTCTACCAAAACAGTTGCGGTGCCGGCGATGCGGTGCAGGTGGCGCAACCGAGCTCAAGTGGGAGTTCGATGAGGAGCGTGGTCGTTACTATGTGTCTTTTCACGATGATCGATGGTGGAGCCAGTTGGGACGATCGAGGGATCTGTGTAGCATTTGGGGTATCTTCTTTTATTTTGGTTCCGTAGTCGGACCTTGAGTGTACTCTGAATGATGGATGTTTATTTATGTATTGTGTGAAGTGGCGATTGTAAGCCAACTATGTACCTCTTTCCCTTATGTATTACATGGGTTGTGTGAAGATTACCTCACTTGCGACATTGCTTTCAATGCGGTTATGCCTCTAAGTCGTGCCTCGACACGTGGGAGATATAGCCGCATCGAGGCGTTATAGCCCGGTCTTGCGGGTCCATCCGACCTTACGGAACTCCGCGAGCCGCCGTCAGCTGCTCACGGCAACGGTCGCCGGAGTTCCGCCTCCGCTCGGGACAGAGGGAGAAGGAGGACGGACTAGTCAAACCTGACTAGTGGGCCACCTAGGACCCACTGTCAGTGACCACGCACGGTCCACGCGGAGTAAGTGGAAGCGTATTTCCAGATTACGCTTTCGATGTGTACGTAATTATTCGAATCGTTTTCTTTTCTGATTTTATTTAATTAACCGATTTTTGACCAAACTTTGACTGTCTATAACTTTTTAAATACAACTCCAAATGAATTGATTCTTTTTGCTACCTCTCTCAAATTTGGTCTAGTTTACTTTAAGATTTATTTGAAAATTTTTCAAAACAACTTTTTGTGCTGTTTTTATTTTGTGTGTTAATTCAAATATATTCTTTTAAATAGGATTTTTGAACATTTCAAGATGTTTTGGATGCACCCTTCTTTCCCATGACATGAAGGCAAGCATTCTGAACCCTGGTGAATTTTGGTGTGTGTTGCATAGCACGGTGGCAACACCACCCCGTCACATACATGCGTCATTTTATGTGAGGATGTGATCCTATTTATGGGTGCATATTAATGAATTTATGCTAATGAAGTTGACATGATTTGTGATGGAAATCACCATCATACGTCTTTCATGCATACCGGAAGGAAAGATGGGAAGGCCTCTGTCTTGGGTAGACACGGGCTTGCCCCTAGTCCTCCGTCGAGACAGCCGTGTCCGGTATGACATGAGGGGTATGTCGCGTGATGTTTCCACCTGTTGTTTGAGATATATGCATTGTTATGCTAATCATGCAGGGAATATTATGACCTCCTGAGTCGGTAAATGAGATCGAGTCTTGTGCGATAACCCCCTACTTGCTTCAGACTACCACTCGTCTCTACACCAAGTAGAGTACGGTTCGATAAGTTGTCAACCCTTTCCTAGCACACACCTTACAGAGAGGCCGTGGTGGAAGATCTTTGGAGGCATCCGTAGTCATGCCACCGGGTCCGGGAGCATGGAGTGTTTGGTTGTAGCCGAAAGGGGTAGCTCCCGATTCTTATGCCATGGTATAAATTTTGTGATCCCATGTTACGTCGAGGTTGTGGCCTCCCCACTTAGAGTTTTGCTTAACAGGTGTCGTGGGTGATTCCGGACACACATGTGAGTTAAGCCGGTGTGTGCAAGTTAGGTGTGTTTTCAACAAAAGACCGTGAAGCGGAATTAGTCCCGATGGACTAAAGGAATCCGTTACTCGTGGGTAAAGAGTACACCCTCTGCAGAGATTAAACCTATTGAATAGCCGTGTCCATGGTTAAGGATTACTGATGCAGGATGGGTCAAGTGTCGGTCTTAGTGTCGGTCTTCGGAGGTGAAACTGTTAAACCTGGAATCACGATTGTGACTTGTGATAAATTATGATTATTATTTTCAATGTGGACTAACCCGTGATACTTTTTATTATCGAATATCCACAGGATGGTTCTACCTCTGGATATTCACCATCTTTATTTACAAGCCCTTTTTTGCGGTGTCGCTCGGGGCCTTGACCGCTGTATTTACATTTCTTTTAAAGCCCTTTATGCGGTGTCGCTAAGGCGCCCGATCGTGGCATTTATTTTAAAGCCCTTTATGCGGTGTCGCTAAGACGCCTTGCATGGCATTTCTTTTAAAGCCCTTTATGCGGTGTCGCTAAGACGCCCGACTGTGGCATTTCTTTTAAAGCCTTTTTTGCGGTGTCGCTCAGACGCCCGACTGTGGCATTTCTTTTAAACCCTTTATGCGGTGTCGCTAAGATGCCCGACTGTGGCATTTCTTTTAAAGCCCTTTAAGCGGTGTCGCTCAGACGCCCGATTGTGGCATTTCTTTTGAAGTCCTTTATGTTATTTATTTCATAATTTTTAATACCATCATATTATTGCATATTCATTAATAACATGCTTGCACACATAAGAGTTTATTTATCTTTTGTGACTAACGTCATGAGCATAATATAATTTTAGCACATCATTGTTAAGTTATGCCTGTGTTCATGATGTTTGCGAGTACATTCAAAGTACTCACTGGCTTGTCCCTGGCTATTGTCTTGGCCAGATTTCTTGCTTGGAGAGGAGCGTTGCGATGACAGCCCCGGAACCTAGGCAATGGTGATAGCAGTCTCGTGAAGATAGGAGTTAACCTGGTCAGCTGTTCCCGTGGGAAATGGAGTCCCATAGACGAGGATATTTCATAACCCGCTTTCGCCATCAACGTTTAGAAACCTTTTGTTGTACTCACAGGCCAGAATGGTCTTGTACTACATATATTGTATTTTGCTTGGGTTTTCTGTATCAAGTTAGTGCCTTATATGCTAACAGTTATCCTGGGGATGGTAAGCACAAGGGCCATTTTCTGGGATTAACACCCGGAAAATCGGTCGCCACAGACGGGAACCCTCTTCCTCCCTGGCGAGCGCAGCCAGCCCGGCATGCCAGACGGAGTCTGCGCCGACGTGCTGCATGGTGCTGAGGTCGCCTGCGCGGCGAGCTGCCGCGCCGAACTTGTCGGCGAGGTTCGCCTCTCCGACGAGCCTGCATCCGACGCAGGCATGGACGGCCCCGAAAGCCTCCTCGCGGGCCTCCTCGAGCAGCTCCACGTCGCTGGCAAGCCCGCCGCCGCACTGAGTCCTTAGGCTCCACCGACGATCTTGGTCGACTCCGACACCAGCGTCGCTCGACGCGTTCCCCACCAACGTGGTGGTCTCTGACGAAAAAGCCTCTCCCTCGGCGGAGAGCGGCGGAAAGCACCGTCACGGAGGTGCTCGCGTCATCGGTCACAGCCGAGCCTTACGGCGAGGGAGCTCGTGACCCTCTCGACGCAGTTCTGCAAGACTCCGCCGCCCCATTCCGGAAGACACCGACGCTGGGACGCTGGAAGCGCGCCGCCTCTAGCTCCTCGTGGGCGCACAGAAGCTGGCAAGCATGAGACGCTTGTCAGAAGCCTACCAGAGCGAGATGGATCGCGCCGTGGGCGGCTCGCCGGCTCGGCCCAGGCCTAACCGCTGGGCACGCAGTCGGCCAGCCTTGGCGTAGCCATCGCCCGATCTGTTTGGGGCGATCGCCTGTATGTACGCCATGCCCAAGGAGAATATCCGCGCCGCCCGGCGGTGGCGAGCGAAGCTGGATAACTTCGAGGCGAGGAGCGCCGCTGATGACGGAAGCGAGTCCAGCAGCTCCTCGATGCGACGCTGCGCAAGACGAAGCCGGTTGCCGCCGCAGGCGCCGCGACAACAACGCGCGACTTGCCTCCCCGCCGAGATCAAGCGCGACGTCTCGGACTCCGGCCGCGGCGTCGCGAAGAAAAATAAGGATCCGGCTGTCGACCATAGCGGACTCACATCTCCATCGAAGCGACGAAGACGGCCGCCGCCCGAGAGCGATGGAGCGGCGGGGCGACTATTCGCCTCCTCCTCCCCGCAGAAAAGGCGAGTCTCCCGCCACCCGTCGAGCATCCGACTCTCGGCGACCGCCTTGGCCGAGAGGGAGTCGGAGAACGACGCCCGCCACCGGATCGGCGACTCCACCGATCCTGGCGCTGGAAGAAGAAGACGAGTTAGGCCGCCCTGTTTCGGACCTCGCATCCGAGACGCGAGCCCTTCCCGGAAGGATTCACACTCCCGAGACACACCCAAATACACCGGCTCCGTGAAGCCGGAGGATCCGGGCTGGTGGACTACTCCACGGCCCGTCGGCAAGATAGCGGACGACAACAAGCGCGTTGCCGTAAAGTATGTTCCCCTCATGCTCCAGGGCACGGCCCGGACATGGTTGAACAGCTTGAAGCCCCGCAGCATCAACAGCTGGGTCGACTTCACTGAGGCCTTCGTCCGCAACTTCACGAGCACATACAAGCGACCTCCCAAGCCTCGTCAGCTGTCCTTGTGCGTGCAAGGCCCCAACGAGTCTACTCGTGACTACCTCACGCTGCGCTGGGCGAGCTCCGGAACTCCTGCGAAGGAGTGCATGAGGTGCAAGCAATCGAGTACTTCACCGCCGGGTGCGAGAAGGCGCCCTCCTCAGCACAAGCTCCTTTGCGGCCAGCCCGGGAGACCCTCGACGAGCTGCTGATCATAGCGGAACATAAGTCGCCACCGACTCCTCCATGAAGTCGGAGATCGAAGTCTGCGACCGGCAAGGTGGCTCCTCATGCTCCCGAGAACTCCGGTGGCGGCGCTTAGTCGGCGACAGCCAGCAGAATGATCATAAGCGCAAAGGCCCCGCAGCCGGCTTCCAACAGCCGGCGGTGGCTGGCAAATCGAAGACCAGCAGCGGAGGGCAGCCTCTCGCCAAGCGGCGAGAAGGCGGCAAGTCCAATTGGTTGCGGCCTTCTCTTACGAAAGCAGACTCACAGGCCGGACCACCGCAAGTTCCATAGCGGCGCCCGTCAAATCCACACCACCGGAAGTGCCACTTTGGCTCACCAGGATCGCCAAGGGTGACGGCCTTGCCCTCCTCCACTTTCTTTGGCCGCCGCCTCCACCATCGCTTTCAAAGACCCATTGTCGGGCCCGGTCGCAAGACAAGACGAGTACCCAGAAGAGCATGGTGCCTATGTAGTGTTTACTAGTGTGGCCGACGATCGCCGCAGCAGGCGGCAGCAATAGCAAGAAGTGAATGCAGTAGCATCAGATACTCCAGAATTCATGCACTGGTCTGAGAAGCCCATCATTTGGAGCCGGGCTGATCACCCAGAGGTGATGCCGAATCCGGGCTCCCTCGCTCGGTCTTGGGAGCCACCCTTGCAGCGGATAGGCGGGCCGCTCGCTTCTCGCGAGTGCTGATAGGCGAGCAGCAACATCAACATCCTGCATAAGGATCACGATGGAGAAGTTAGGAATCAAACAACGGCTGAAGCTTCAACCTGGTCGGACTGTGTTCCACGGAATTGTACCTGGCCTTTCCTGCTCATCGACTGGCAAGATTCTGATAGACGTCCTCTTTGGGGACAAGGATCACTTTTGTCGAGAGCCAGTCTGGTTCAAAGTGGTGGACCTCGAAAGCCCCTACCATGCTCTGCTTGGCCGACCTGCTCTGGCCAAGTTCATGGCGATCCCCACTACGCCTACCTCAAGATGAAGATGCCGAGTACCAAGGGGATTCTCGACCGTAGCCGCGACGACCACGAGAAAGTCGTCCGCGTGTCTTGAAACAGCGGTAGGGCTGGCCGAGTCCCTGGTGATCGCAGCTGAGAAGCGACTCCTGGATCGGGTTGTGGCAATGGCCGACAAGCAGCCAGAGATATCGCCCGACCCCAAGGTGTCACAGCCCCAGTTCAGGCCTTGCTTGCCTTTGCATTAGCATCCATGCACCATGTTTAATTTCATGAAACTTGAAATGGGGACTGTTGAAACCCTAGCACCAAATGAAATTCAACTAGGTTCAATAAAAAAATATATTCTCAATGACCCAGAATGCCTTTTGGAAATGTTCATGATTATCTGTTAAAGGTGAAAACCTCTTCCAAAAATGATTAATATATTTTTAGGCCATTCTGGATTTTTGAATTAAATCTTATTGTATTTGAATTTGGGCATTTAAACACTAATTTAAATCCTCAAATAATGATGAAATTAAATGTGGGCCACTAGAATAATCCATAGAGTGCCCACAAATTATTGCAGCATTTTACAAAGTGCTTTAGCATTTTTTAATAAAGCCAAATAATTGCAGAAAATAGAAAACAGAAAACAATCAGAGAGAGAGAGAGAAGCCCAGCCACTTACCTGGAGCTGGCCCATTTGGCCCAGCCCACCAACCTACCCTGCCAGTCGTCTCCTAGCTTTTGCCAGGAGGACGACGCCACGTGTCGACAGCAACCGAGATCCACCTCCTGCTTCCACCTCCGCTTCCCCTTCGCCACATCTCGCGCCACGGAGGCAGCCACGGCCCCCCTCGCTCTCTGGTTCTCTCTCCCCTCACTCCTCTGCTTTCCTTCCCGATGGCCGAGCGCTGCCGTCGCTGCCGCTCGTTGTTGCCACGGCCACCGGCCCTCCCTCGCCCGTCCAACATGCTCTAGAGACCCGCCGTGCCTCCCTCGTCCTCCCCGACGGCTCACGCGACCGGAGAAGCCCCGAAGCGCCGCCCCGATGCTTCTCCCCTCCTCGGCCGCCGGAGATCGGCCTCGCCGCCTCGCTCGGCTCCGACCTTTCCCGAGCCCGCTCCGAAGCCTACTGGAACCGCCGCGAGCTCCTGATCATCCTCCCCCTCTCCGTTTCCTCTCTAACATGCCATAGCCGCCGTGCCTCTCTCACCCGACAGCGCCGCCGCCAAAGCTCGCCGGCGATAACGCTCCGGTGACCATATGGTCCCGGGCTAGTGTCCAACGCACTCCCCATAACAACACGAGAAGCCGTAGATGCTAGTGCCGCCCGCCTAGGCCTCTGCAGAAGTGATTTAGCCGAGCTCGCCTGAGCTCCGGCCGCCGCCAAACACGTCGCTGGGCGCTTTTCCGGGCTGCCCCGAGCTACATGCACCACTCCGCCGGCTCGCCCTCAGCCTACCTTTAGAGCCCAACGCGCCCCGAACGGTGCCTCAGAGGTGAAATCGAGGTGCCCTGGCGTCAAGCCTGCCTCGGCGGCTAAACGCCGGCTAGTTGACCCCGTTTGACCCTGGTTGACTCCGTGTGGGCCCAGGTTGACTTCCCCTGACTCCATGACAGGTGGGGCCCGTTCTCTAATTAAATTGGTTTTAGTGCTAACTAAAAACTAGTTAGGCTAATTACACTGACACGCGGGTCCCACAGGTCAGGTTTGACCTGGACCGCCGCAGTTGACCCGCTGACGTCATAGTGACGCAATGCTGACGCAGTAATGCCTTTTCTGGATTTATTCTTATATAGGAAATTCCAGAAAATAGTGCTAACTTCTAAAAATCATAGAAATTCAACCGTAGCTCAGATTGAAATAAGTTATATATGAAAAATGATCAGAAAAATATGAAGAATCTATTTATGCCATGATCATGCATGTTTGAACAAGTTAACCTCACTGAATAGGACAAATGATGATTAGGGCAATTTATGAAATAACATTTGGAGTTGGAATTTGTTCTTGTTCGAGTTCCACTTCAATTAACTTGGCTAGATATTGCATTAGGTGAATTCAGTACCTTAACATGACATGTCATCATGTGAATGTGCATTGCATTGATTGTGTTCTTTCTCAGTTGTCGGTGTTTGACCCCTCTCGATAGACGACGTACCGACGATGAGTTCGATGACACCGATGAAGAACTATATTATCTTGAAGTGGCGCTGTGCAAGCAAAGCCCCCTTGTTCATTCGATATAATCCCACTCTCTCATTCCTGCTCTCTTTCACTGCATTAGGACAACAACGATTCATCTCTGCATTTGCTGCGGTAGCTGAACCCCTTTATCCTCCTGCATGACCCGTCATTCCATAGTAATAGATGAAACCCACTAGCATGGGTAGGAGTTGTTTGAGCCCTGTTGGCGCCTACTCATTCATGCTTGTTTGTCATGCCTGCCATCGCTTAGAGTTGAGTCAGGTCTGATTCATCGGGAATGAATTGGAATGGTTGTGTGAACATGTCCTACTTTGTGTAAGCTAAGTGTGTGAACACGATTTGGTAAAGGTAGCGGTGAGAGGCCATGTAGGAGTACATGGTGGGTTGTCTCATTGCAGCCGTCCTCAGGAACTGTGTTCTGTGTTTGTGATCCATGAAACAGTTACTACCATGCATTGGGCCCGAAACCAATGGACCCTCTCGGCTTCTTAACCACCCTTGTTCTCTGTCCAGGAGTTGCAACTAGTTTCTGGTGTTTGTAGGATATGTGTTGGAGGCCGTGCGTAGCGCCGAGCCTAGGGGTGGGCTATGATGCGGTAGATACACCGTGGCCGGTGTGCGAATGCCCGTTTGGTATCTCGGAACCCTGCACACATTGTTCGGGGCCGTTAGTGGAAACCTCGGCGGACTCCTAGCGGATGGAACCCGAATAGGCGATAAACACGGACTAGGGACTTGTGTGTTTAGGTAGGTCGTGGCCGACACCCACGTTGGGCTTCCGCTTGAAGGTTGCCGAGTACATGTCGTGTAAACAACGGTAAGTGGTGAGAGCGTGTGTGAAGAAGTACACCCCTGCAGGGTTAATATGATCTATTGAATAGCCGTGTCTCATGCGGAAAAGGACTTCTGGGTTGCCTATAACGGTTCATAGACAAGTGAAAGTGGATACTCTAAAATGCGCAAGATAAGCGTGAGTGCTATGGATGGCGTTCTCGTAGGGAGACGGAGGCGGATCCATAGTGGTGTATTGATATGGTGAATATGTGGACTTGTGTGCGCCATCTCAAAAGAGTTACTTGCGATCGTAGTTTAGGATAGCCACCGAGTCAAAGCTGGCTAACTGTCGATCAAACTCCACCACCCCCTTTTATTGATAATGATGCATATGTAGTTAGTTCTGATGTAAGTCTTGCTGAGTACGTTTGTACTCACGTTTGCTTATTTTATGTTTTGCAGAGAGACGTCAGTCTCGCTAGTAGTTCCGCTTGGACTTCGACGTTTAGCTTGTTACCTCAGCTACGATCTTGTGCCCCCGGCAGGATGTGGTAGATAGTCAGGCTTCTCAGCCTTTTTTTCCATTTGTAGATGTCTGTACTCAGACATGTTAAGCTTCCGCTTGTGCTTGTTGCTTGTATGCTCTGAATGTTGGGTCATGAGACCCATGTTTTTAATATCTCACTCCTCGGAGCCTAATGAATAAATATTTGAGTCGTAGAGTTATGTTGTGATGCCATGTTGTATTTACACATATTGAGCATATTGTGTGCATGTTTGAAATGATTAGTATGTGTGGGATCCGACAATCTAGTTGTTTATCCTTGGCAGCCTCTCATATGGGGAAATGTAGTCTAGTGCTTCCTCGAAGGCGATAGTAGTCCGCTATACAGTCGGTTCACGAGTCCTGCTCGCTCAGCGCTCAAGACTACCGCTGACACTTGATCGCCGCATGTGTTTCACTTCCTTATGTCCGTCCTTCGGGGAAATGTCACGCTGGTGATATCCGGAGTCCTGCCTAGCCCGCTATAGCCCGGGTTACGGAGTCCTGTTAGCCAGTGATGCTACAGCCCGGATTCATACGTTGATGACCGACATGCTCGATGTGATTCATGTATGCCTGTCCCCATGGGTTAGCACCGCTTTGGGTTCACGACTAGCCATGTCGGCCCGGGTTCTCTGTCATATGGATGCTAGCGACACCATCATATACGTGAGCCAAAAGGCGTAAACGGTCCCGGGCCATGGTAAGGCGACACCCGTGGGAATACCGTGCGTGAGGCCGCAAAATGATATGAGGTATTACCGGCTAGATCGATGTGACTTGGAATCGGGGTCCTGACACAAGGAGTCAGAAGCTGAGGGCTCGTTCAAGCCGGCCAAAGAGACCAAGAAGATACCCTTGGACCCAGAGCACCCGGAGAGATACGCTGTCGTAGGTGCAAACCTCGATAGCAAATAGGAAGGTGAGCTCGTCGATTTCCTCCGTGAGAATCGGGACATCTTCGCATGGTCCCCCAAAGACATGCCAGTGTATCGTGAATTAAATCGAGCATAAGTTACATGTCCGATCTGATGTAAAGCCCGTCGGCAGCCCTTGCGCCTACCGCTGTCGGAAGAAAAAAGAAGAGTTGTTGGAGAAGAGATAGCCCGGCTCCTCGCAATCGGTTTCATCATGGAAGTGTTCTTTCGAATGGTTATCGAACCGGTCTTAGTACTGAAGAAGAACAAGCAGTGGCGGATGTGTATTGACTACACAAGCCTCAACAAAGCCTGCCCCAAGGACCCGTTCGCTTTGCCAAGAATTGATCAGGTGATAGACTCCATAGCCGGATGCGAGCTGTTGAGCTTCTTAGATGCATATTCAGGATATCACCAGATCAAGTTGAACCCGGCCGATAGATTGAAGACTGCCTTCATCACGTCGTTTGGAGCCTTCTGCTACCTGACCATGACGTTCGGCTTGAGGAACGCCGGCGCCACCTTTCAGCGTTGCATGCAGAAGTGCCGCCTCAAGCAGCTTAGCAGAACGCCCACGCCACGTGGACGACGTGGTGGTGAAGACGGAGAAGCGAGGAACGCCATCGAAGACCTCAAGGAGACCTTTGAAAATCTGGCGCCCGATTCAGATCAAGCTCAACCCAAAGAAATGCGTCTTCGAGTACCAACCGCCAGCTCCTTGGTTTCTGGTCTCTCGAACGCGGCATAGAGTGCAACCCGTGAAGATCAAGGCGATCGAAAGGATGGAAGTACCCGCCGACTGCTAGATGTGCGAAGTTCACCGCTGCTTGGCGTCTATCACCGATTCATCGATCGGTCAAGGCGAGAAAGCTCTTCCTCTGTACCAGCTTATGAAGAAGACCACCTTCTTCGAATGGAACTCAAGGCGGACGGCTTTTCTCTAGTTGAAGAGAATGTTGACTACTCCCCAGTCTTTGGCGTGCTCCGACTCCAAAGGAGCCCATGCTCGTGATATTGCCGCCACCAGCAGGGTAGTCAAGACTGATCATTGTAGTTGAACGCAAGGAGGAAGGCAAGGCGCTACCTGTCCAAGAGACCGTGTATTACGAGCGAGGCACCGCCGACCTCAAGCAGAACTACCCCCACTACCGAGAAGATGTGTTACGGCGTGCACTTTGCCGCCAAGAAGTTGAAGCCTTACTTTCAAGAGCATCCAATCACCGTGGTTTGCACGGCCCCACTAGCGAAGATCATCGGAAGCCGAGATGCTAAAGGTCGAAAGTGGCCAAATGGGCCATAGAGTTGGCCCCCTACACCATCTATTACCAGCCCCGCACCGCCATCAAGTCAGAAGCACTGGCCGACTTCCTCGTCGACTGGGCCGAGACCCAGTACCTGCCGCCAGCGCTCGACTCCACCCATTGGCGGATGCACTTTGATGGCTCCAAGATGCGCACCGGCTTGGGAGCCAAGCATGGTCCTCACATCCCCCCAAAGGCGATAAGCTCAAGTACGCTACCGCAGATCCATTTCGCCACCTCCAACAACGTCGCCAAATACGAGGCGCTCATTCACGGGCTCCGGCTTGCCAAAGAGCTTGGCATTCGCGGATCCCGGTGCTATGGCGACTCCGACTTGGTGGTCCAACAGTCATCCGGCGACTGGGACACCAAAGATGCAAATATGGCGAGCTACCGTTTTCTGGTACAGCAGGTGAGTGGATATTTTGAGGGATGCGAATTCCTCCACGTGCCAAGAAACGACAACGACCAAGCAGATGCCCTGGCAAGAATCGGCTCTACCTGCCAGGCAATACCATCCGTCGTCGCCTTGGCGCCTCTCAAGCCATCCGGCTGATCAACCGTAGTCGAGACTCCATTTTGTGCCGGCTCCCCACGAAGAAGTCGGATCCGACTCCAAAGCCTCAGCAGACGGCACAAGAATCCTTGCAGACGCCCAAGAACGCTGGCGATCGAATGCCGGCCAGGGACTTCGTAGAACCCGGCCCAGGATTCTGGCGACCATCATACGCGAAGACTCAATACTCGCCCGGGATCGCGCCCGATCGGCCGGGGACTTCTTCAACCCGACAAGCTGTTGCGGGACTCCAACCCGCCTCGAGCCCAAATTACTGCCGCCCTCGTCCAAGTAGCAGTACTGGCAGTCGAAGAAATAGCAGCACCATCATGGGCCCAGCCCATCCTGAAGTTCTTAGTAAGCGGAGAGCTACCAACTGATGAAACCTTGGCTCGGCAAGTGCAACGCCAAGCGGCAGCCTACACTATAGTCAATAGAGAGCTGGTCGGTATAGCGTCACCGGTGTCTACCAAATAAGGCCGAGTCGAGCAAGGCCAAGCAATTCTCGAAGACATCCATCGAGGCGAGTGCGGCCATCATGCAGCCTCAAGAGCACTCGCCGCCAAAGCCTTCCGACACGGTTTCTTCTGGCCAACTGCCCTAGAAGAGGCCAAGGAATTAGTTCAAAAATGCAAGGGGTGCCAGGTGTTCCACTCCAAGCCGCTTCACCCGACTTCAGCGCTCAAGACTATCCCCATCGCCTGGCCCTTTGCTGTTTGGGGCCTGGACATGGTCAAGAAGAAGAAGAAGCAAGTCAGAAAAACAGGAGTCGGCTTGACCCATAGTCGGCAACCCAAAAGTAAAAGTAAAAGCAAACTCACCATCGACGATATCTTCGATTTCGTGGAAGCCGGAGGTCAGCAGCGCTTCCCTGCTTGGCCCAAAGTGAGCGCTTCGCTCTCAAATTCGCCAGAGAGTGGCCTCTTTCTTCTCCGCCTTCAGCGCCACCTTAAGGTAGCTCCTCACTCCGCCATCAGAGTTAGCGTTAGGTCGCGCTCAAGGGGCGTAGCTTGGCCGCACTCTTCCTCTTTACGCTGAAGCGGTTCACCGCATTGCAGCTGCCCCTAAGAGCGGGCGTTGGACTCAAGAATAAAAAGAAGAAGGACGTGAAGTCGTCACTAAGAAGGTCGCCAGGAAGATCCGCCCGACCACGCGGCAGTCGGCCCGAATCTCGGGACTATGACCAGCAGTGCGCCAACAAGCGCGCCCAAGAAGAAAACTCACCTCGGCTCTCGCCAAGTCGGCAGCCCGCTTGCTTTCGGCTCCTCAACGCGTTGCGGTTGAAGGCGTTGGCGGAGGTTGTGATACTCTGCGACAAGAATTCCAGACAGAGGTAATGAACTTGGAAGTAGCAAATAGAGTTAGAGCACTCGCTCTGGCAGCCCGGCCCAAACTCGGGATTACACTCAGCAGGAGGCCGGGCGCCGCCTCACGAGAGAAGAGCAAGAAAAAGTTCAAAAGAAACATACCCATACGGCGGATCGCGATGCCAGTGCGCCTTGAGAGGTTTACGGATGGCGCCGCTTTCAAATTTCGCTCGCCTCGATCGCCCGTGAGCGTCGAGGCGCTGTGTTCAGCGGGCCTGTGCCGCCTCCTGCACCCACCCAACGGGCGAAGCTGGCGCTTTGTCGCCAAGGCGTGGATGGCCGAGTCTGGCGGCCCCGGTCTCTAAGTGGGCTGGCGCCAAGTCGCTTTCTCAAGACGGCTGTGGCCGGTCAAGGAGGCGACTTGAAGAAATGGCGCTGCGCCCACGGCCTCATTGCCGTGGTCGGTGGCAGCCGGGGTCTGGCTGCCGCTTGCCTCAGCGATCTCGGATCGCGGTGGAGGCGGCGGAGGTGGCGGCGGCGCCGGTAGGGAGACCTCGCCGCCTTCCCTCCCTGCGGCGGGGACCTCACCGCCGACTCCTCCGACTGCCCGTGAATCCGGCGGCGGTGGCGCAGAGCTCAGCAGGGGTGACGAGCAGCGCTGATCGGAGGCTGTAGCGGCCTCCTCGGCTCGCCTCTTGGCTGCGACAGCGGTTTCGACCTCCTCCAGAGATTCTTCTCGGAAGCCGCTGCCTTCTCGATCTCCGCCTTTCTCCAGACGGGCGGCCTCCTCCTCGTCGCGCTTCTCCCTGCGCATTCCGCTCCGTTGCCTCCGGAGGGCGCATCAGAGATCAACCAGCGCCGACTATTGGCGGATGTCTCCACCGACTCCCATGACGGAGGCGGCGGTGACCTGTCCAAGGTGAGGGAGCCACGATGAGAAAAAATACATGAGAAGACTTCGGACAAGATGGACGAAGAAAACAAGGCAGAATAAAAAAATACTTAGGCGGAGACCAGCGGTGGCTTCTTCACTTCCTTTGCGGGAGCGGTTAGCTCACATCGCTTCTTCGCTGAGTCGCGCGGCTGCTTCCTCTGAATTTTTGGCCCGGCGCCTGGCAGAACTCGGCCAGGTTCGACGCTTCTTAGCGCCGCCTCGACCACCCAAAGGCGGCGGAGGAGCTCGCGCTGGATGGCCGACTTTCTGGCGGCGGCGGGGATTTGCTTCCTTCGCCGTCGTCGTCAGACCAATCGGCAAAAGTGGCCGAAGGCCTGAAGTCATCGGCCCCTCCTCCTCCCTCGGCGTCGGCCTCCATCGCCGCCACACCCAAGTCGGGCCGTCATGCCGCTCTCCGCCGTTCTGGGGACGAATTCACGAGCCGGTTCCCACAAGGCCGCCGAAGGCGGCATGAGGATTCTGAATCGGAGAAGACCAAGGAAAATTAGAGCTTGGACCGGATTAATTTGTCAAGAAGAAGAAACAGAGAAGCAAGAGGCGACTTACCAATGGCTGGGGAGTTTGGCGGCGCGAGTATGGCTCCTTGCCGAACTGCCATTCCTTCGTGAGGCCGCAGTTCGCCAAGAAGTTCACCGTGTCCACCACCTCGCGTGGGGCATGTCTTTTGGAGCACAGCCGGTTGTCTGGGGTCGTGACCGCTCATCGACATATCGAGATGAGGTCGGCCTTGAAGAGGGGAGAACTCGGCGCCGCCACGAAGGCGGCCAGTGTTCGTCTGCTCCGGCCCGCCCTCCGACTGCGTCATCACGCAGAGCCACGCGACGGCGGCGTTGCCTGCGGGAGTCAGCGTCCGGGACCTATAGGACCAGCTGGGGGGTTGGCCCGCCAACTCGCCGCCCACGTATGCGCAAGAAAGTTGACCCGGCCGCCCTGGGCGACGTTCTTGACATAAGTATGTACGCCGCCACATCTTCACCGACTTGATGAGGAGATGGCAGGAAAAGGGTTCTCGGGCACCGGCCTCCTTGGCGATGATGAACGTGCCGCGAAGAGCCCAGACGCACGAGCGACGTGGGTCCCGAAGCTTGGCTTGGAAGAATTCCCCCACAGCTCGATGGTGGGAGAACAGAAAGCCCTCGCATAAGGATGCGGCGGCCAGCAGCACCACCGTGTTGGGGGTGAGGTGGTGCTTGTTGGAGACCGAAGAACTCAAGAACGCTTGGAAGAAGCCGCTCGCCGGGCAGCCCTAGCCCGCGCGCCATGAGGTGCGAGTGGAAAATGACCCGCCGCCCTCCTTGATGCTCGCTGATTCGCCCTCCAGCCGCTGGTCCGCAGACTAGGTGGCTGCCGGGGATGCTTGGCGTTTGACGAAGAAACTTCGATGATGTCGCTGCCGATGATGGAGCTGCCCCACACTGCAGCGGGCCCAAGGAGCGGTGGGCGCGGATGAGGAGCTCATCTCGCGGGCGCTGGCGAGGTTCGCGCATGATGGGCGAGGAAGAAGACGCAGGCAGGGAGCAAGAGGGAGCGGGGAAGAGAGGTGCGCGTGCGTCGCCGCCCCTCCCTCCCCGCTTACTTATAGGCGCCCTAGGCTGCGAAGCCGAGGGGCGAAGCGTGATTAATCGTGTCACGCCCCCACGCCCCATGATTTAACGGCGTGGGGAGCCCAACCGCCGCAGACGATCGCAGCCGACTGGCGCGCCGAGGCGTGGTAGTGGCGGGCCCGCTCGACGGGCTGTCTTGTCACGCCAGGGCTGGCAGACTGCCTCGCCGCGGTATGGCGTCAGGTGGCGGGCCCAAGAACGGGCAGCTACGGGAAGCTTATCGAGCACGCCGCTGGAATCCCGTGCGACCTTCAAACCTTTGAAGAGCAAGACGGCCCCCTGCAAGGCCGACTCCAGCTAATCCGGCTCAAGATGGAGGCGGGCGAGTCCAGATTCTTCTACCAAAGGGATGAAGGCTGTCGAGGCTCCTCGACATGTTGCCCTCGGGCGCCTCACCAGCTTCGGGACCTCTTGGCCGAGTAATGGGCCACGGTAGGCAGACCGAACCCTGGACCTTTCAAAACATCAGGCAGACTGCGCCTCTCAAGACCCCAAGATTTAAGAGCCTTCGAGAGTCGGCGATAGAGTCGTGGCCCGCCTCTAGGCCGAGTCCCGAGACGGCCTCGGGACAGATGTCGACTCCAAGCGGCGACCTCCAATGAAACCGGCTACAAGGAGTCGGCCCGCGACTCTGTCCACTCCCTGCATGAGCGACTACGAGTGGGATGGGATAAAACCGCCTTTAAGGCCCGGGTCCCGCCCGCCTCATAAAAGGGTAGGCATGGCTGGGTGCCGTATTAACGGAGATCTCCGTCCGTGGCGCAACCTTTGTTGCCATGACCGTTCTCGACATCAGCCCGTGCGGCAGATTCCTCGTACCCACGATGGCCTGTCTATACGACCGAAGATTTAAGCGGATCACTTTACCGGCTGGAGTGCGTAAGACGGCGAGAGCGCCCCAAAGACGGACCCGCTGGAATCGGCCTCCCGAGAGTCGGCCGGCCCTCCCACGGGCTCCGGCGCCATTAACCGCATTAAGATGGAATGGCAACATGATCGCTCATACGCGGGCGGCACTGTTGCTATGCCCCTTCACACCAAGCTTCAAGGCCATTAGAAGCGCTGGCTATAGTAACCTGCAGTTGGCAAGAGCTACCACAAGGCGGACGAGGGGCTGTCGGCTCCCATGCTGGACTCGGCCAGGGCGGACCCACTAGTCAGCGGGCCCCGTGAGTCGTGGCGGAGAAGACGGCGACCTAAGAGGACTGACCAGTTGGGACCCACGCCCGGCCCGGATTATTGTACCCTCGGGGTAGGCTTCATATAACCCCGGGGGCACACCCATGCAAAGGGTTGGAACCTAGTAGTTTTAGACACACACATAGAGAAGAGAAGAGCTAGCGTGCGCCTTCTCCTTCCTCACCCCGAACAACTCATGGAGCATCTTGTACTCACTTTGCCATAGTGATCATGCGGAGACCCCTTGAGCAGCGATGGGGTGTTATCTCCTCGGAGAGCCACGAAGCTGGGTAAGATTGGCACGGCGTGCATGTCTTCGCCTCATCCCGTTTCCAGGCACCGGCGACGTTCTACTCGCCCCCTCCATGATAAGCCATCCTTTGGCATATGTCGCACCCAACCCCCGACACTCGCCGCTGCCTCTCCTTTTTTTGCGATGTTCCATGAAATTGCCACATACATCTTGTACATTTTCATTGTGTAACCCTATCTGCAAGTTCACACGACTAATTTCAGACATCTCTACATGATACTACATTGCATATCCCTTGCGCATATTTAAACCACCAATTAAAGATTGTGTGCGTACCATAAACAAGCCATGACTCATCTGTTGGACTAGCGGTGCACTCTAAGGGAGCCTAATGTAGTGCCTTTGGAATTCCTACATGCCACCTACGATTTTGTGTAATGTCGCCCTATTCCTAAATATATATGTCTTTGTAGAGATTCCCAGATATGGACCACATACAAATGTATATAGATGCATTTTTCGAGTGTAGATTCACTCATTTTGCTCCGTATGTAGCCTCTAGTGGAATCTCTAGAAAGACTTATATTTAGGAACGAGGTAAGAGGTAGTATCATGTTTGACATCTACATATCTAATTTAGCAGCCAAAGAGTAGAAATCATTATGCGCACAAAGGGATTCTTGGTCGAAAATCCTAGCAAAGCACGCTAGCAGGCACGAACAATACAAGAGAGATACGGCGCTTGCAAGATCATAGCAATGCCTCAGTCCAGATCTTGGTTGCTGAGCTGTTAGATCCATAAGAAACATCGCCCTTGTAGTTTTTGCCGGTTGCATAATGTGTAACAGCGATCGTTAGTATATTTGAAGTACATCGGGCAGGTGATGCTGGACGGGTTTAAGGTGACAAGTACCTCAGGCAGTGGCGGGTGCTTGGCATCTCTTCGAGCAGTGGGAATCAGGTTAGAAACGTCGAGGGTGATGACGCTGCGCTGGCTGTCGGGGTCCGGTAAGGAGATCTAGAACCGTCGAGTAGGGTGTTTGTGGAGCGGCTTCGGTAGGGTGGACTACGGTGTGGGCGAATCGGACCTGTGGCCGTGGACGAGTGTCGGATTTCGGGTTTCGGCAGACCCTCTAGGTTCGAACTCTGGGGTGCGCGCGGAGATCACACCTCCTGCCTACCTACACTTCGTTGCCTCGCAAGGATCTAATCTACGAACGATGAACAACACAACGGACACAGGGTTTATACTAGTTCGGGCCACCGTTGTGGTGTAATACCCTACTCTAGTTTGTGGTGTGGTGGATTGCCTCTGGGGCGGATGATGAATAGTACAAGGAAGAACAGCCTCGCGAGGGTCTGTTCTTGGCTGGTGCGATGAACTGCTAGGGGGAGTTCAGTCACTTCTCTCTCTCTCTCTCTCTCTCTCTCTGCTGGATGCAAGGTGGTCGAATCCGATTCTAGATGCCTCCGGATCGTCCCCTCGATGTGGGTGGCTAGTCCTATTTATAGGCAGAGGCCCTGGGCCTCTTCCCAAATATTGAGCGGGAAGGGCGCCAACAATTGGCCATTTTGAAGGGGAACATCCAGTACACTTATCGACTAAAAGTTGGTCCTACTTTGTCAAAGGCTTTGACGATGACGCCGGCTTGGGCTCCACGATGACTTCCTTCCTGCTGTTGGGCTGGTCTTGGTCTTGTTGCATCAAAATGGTTGCCTTTGCTTGATACATTTGCCTGCGCTTGCCTCCTTTGCACCAAAGAGGAAATGAGGACACTGCGCGGGCTGGCGCCCGCCTGGTGCCCTTGCTCGTCATGGCTTGCGTCACAGGCACCTCGTGAGGTACCCCGCCTTGATCTCTCCGCCTCCTCGCGAGCTAGCCTGACAAGGCTGTGCCTGAGGAAGCTTCCTGTCATCCGCCCCGCGAGGCTTGGACCCTCGCGAGGGTCTTGAGCTTGTGTTGGTGAAGATGGGCCGCGCTGGGCCACTCCTTGAGCCACGCCGTAGGCTGCAGGCAGGCAAGTCTGGATACCCCCGTTCCCAAAATGCCGACACTAGCCCCCGGGCCCAAGGTGCGCCTGGACTTGGCTCAACAGGAATAAGGGGCGAAGGGCAAGTCGAGCGCCGCTTGAACCCTAACAGCTCTCGGCCTTGGGCGCCGCGTGGCGGTTGATTAGACGCGAGTATCTTTGCTTCCCCGCGACGCTTTGACAACTGCACGAATCGAGAGGGGAGCGGTACCCGTCTGAGCCATTCCTCCTTTGCCTTCTCCAGTCGTTGCCCAGATCCCCTTTCCTGCGTCTATCCTTCTCGCTTTCGAAATCCCAGATCTACTCCGACCCCGTGCCCTAGCAAGACATGGCGCCTCGCCAGGCCCCAGCCGAAGCTTGGTACTCACCCGCTTTGGACTCCCCGAATGTGTCGGAGAAGAGCCTTGCCCGAGCGCGCCGGATGGTGGCGGCGCAAGGCATCGACGGGGAAGCGGTTCTCAAGGCTGGCTCTGCCCTTCCTGAGGACCAAGGGAGCACCTTCTATCCGCTCTTCGTGAGTGCCATTGCCGCCGGTTTGGCGCCTCCCTTTTCTGAGTTCTTTTTTTCTGTCCTTCGCCATTACAAACTTCGAGCTCTGCACCTCCACCCCAACTCTGTTCTTCTCCTGGCGATCTTCGCCTACTACTGCGAGGCTCATGTCGGGGTGCAGCCTTCAGTAGCCTTGCTGCGCCACTACTTCTACCTCCGGACCTCTCGCGGCCCGTTCTTTGCGGCGCGAAGCTTTGTCACAGTCTGGCAGCTCCAATGCCATCTCGAAGCCGGGAAGAGGATTGAGGGCTTCAGGAGCAAATGGGTCTTGGTAGATGCTTTGGGCGCATCCACCTCGGCTGATTCTGCCCAACGGAGCAGCCCACGTCCATCGAGGAGGCTTGGTCCCGCTGAGCTCGGGGATCCCATGCTTGGCCGGTGCTAGAGAAGATGAACACGGACCTGTGGCCAGGTAACATGGCGATGGCGAAGCTGACCGGGGCGTCGCTCCTGAGGGAGTTCCTGGAGCACCGAGTGGCTCCGCTTCGGCAATACTCGCTCCCGCTGTGGAGGCCTTGCTCGAGCCCTGTGGCCCTGGCTGACGAAGATCTGGCTGCGGTCCTCAAGTCCTTGGTTGGGGGAGACGTGGCGAGGCTGGAGGGCACCCCTGTGCCCCTGTTCCTTCGAGATGATTGGGAGCAGGTGGTGGACGCCATGCCCGCTGGACGGGATCGAACTGTGCCCGCGGAGGTTCAGGGACCCGGCGGCCTTGCCGACGGTGAATGTGTCCTCCGACTATTCCAGCGAAGAGGAGGAAGAAGAGGCGCGGGAAGAGGGGCCCGACTCCGAGGAGACTGACGGGGAGTCGAGGACGCCCCCGCGCAGAGTCCCTTGACTCTCCGCCTCTTGCCGGGACGACGACGATGAGGATGAGGCGTCAAGCGGTGGCAAAGGCGAAGCTCGCCTCGATCTGAAGAAGGCGGGACGGTCTGGTTCCCAGCTGGGTCTGCTCCTGCCTCCGAAGCGATCCATGCTGACGCTGCGTCTCGCTTTCATGAAGTCTCTTGAGGCTGACCCCTGCAGCCGGCTCTTGGGCTTCAAGTACGGCCGGAGGCTGCTCGAGGTCACGAGCGCTGACCAGTAAGTGCTTGATTCTTGTTTTGCTCCTTGCTTTGTTGTTGAGGCTTGGTATCCGTATCCCTTGGTTAGAGCTGAGGTGCGGCCTGCGTCAAGGGCTCTGAGGAGGCTTCGCCGGGGACAGCGCCTCCATCCTCGGAAGAAGGGGATGGCAAGGCGCTCCTGCCTCCTTCGGCCATCCTCGGCGAGGTTTGGCCGGGCTAGTGGGGCAAGCTTCACCTCTATGGCCCAAGCGACTCCTAAGGTGCCCTTGCTCGATGCCTTCTTTGCAGCCCCGGGGATGCTAAGTATGACCCAGCTCAGTGGTGCTGTGATTACATCGCCGTCCTCTCCTCCTACTCCGCCAACTGCCGTCCACTCCTCCTATCCTTTGCTGATCACATTGCTGTTGATCGGATCGGCAGCAAGATCTTCTGAGCTCGACCCCGCTTGGTGGCTGGACGCTGAGCTGGTCTCCGCTGGGTCCGGCCTGATGCTTTCGCCGATTCAAGGGCGCTGGTCTGCATCACACGGCTTGTGACGAGGAGAGCGAGCAGTCCACCTCTGGCAAAACTGCCCGCGACGCCGCCTTTGGGGGAGGTAGCCGAGGTCCCGAGGTCAAATGTGGAGGCTACTGGAGAGCGAAAGTTCTGGGCTGCGACCAGCTTGCCAAGGAGGCCCGCGCCCGCCAAGAAGGAGGAAGGAGCATGAAGGCTCGCGAGGTGGCCGCCAAGGCGAAGCCAAGCTTGATGAGCGCCATAGCCACCTGGGTCTTGTTGGAGCAGGAGTTGGAGGCGAAGAGGGTCGAAGCTGACAAGCCCTTGGTCCTGGCCGAGGACCGCGTGGCTTTCCTGAAGTCGAGGAGAAGGCTCGCACCTTGTTTGAGGTCGCTTCTGACGACACAGAGGAAACCCGCTGGCTGCGCCACAGGACGGCCCCCGCCCAGCTGCTTCCCTTCTGGTTCGTGCTCTTGAAGACGCCACCCTTGGCCTTGGACCCATACGAGGCCGAGGCGCTGCGTCCTCATCTTCCGCAGACTAACGCCGTCTTCACCCACGTCTCACCTTCACCCCCTCGCGATGTCGATCTTGACAGCTCTTTGGAGCCTATGAAGCGGCGAGCTTGCACCGCCGCCGAGGCCGTGAAGGGTCGAGAGGAGGCTCTGGCGGCGAAGTTTCGTGCCTTGACACCAAGCGAAGTGAGATTGCCGATCCCGAGGCTTGAGGCGGACTTACTCAAATGAAGCTACTGCCACCAGCGACGGTGCTGCCAGCAAGTGACTCCTTCGTGGCTCCTGTCCTGCCTTCAACTCCTGCGACATGCATCATGCCTCGTGGAGGCGTTTAAACTTGCGTTTGATGTTGTGAAAACAGTTATGGACTGTAATATTTGCTTTTGAATTCCTTGAGATTTGCGCTTTTCCTTCCTACTTGCCCTTGCGTTCTACGGCCGGCAGAGCCCGGCCCAAGATACCTCGGCACGCCGTTAGTTCCCGACTAGAAACCAGGACGGGACCAAGGAGTGAGGGGCTATGTGACAAGTTAGGCTCCTGAGTCGCGATGCTCAGGAGTCCCCCTTAACGCACGAACATCAAGTAGGGCGGTGAGGTGTACGGGTGGATTTACCATTCTACGTCGGCAGGGCCCGGCCCCGCGCATACCTCAACCGCCGTTAGCCTTTCGGAACTAAGGGGTGAGGGGCTACGTGATCTGGCTTAGGGTTCTCGAGTCGCGATGCTCAGGAGTTCCCCCGCTCAAACGGCCTTCGTACCTTGGCTCTGCTCAGGGAGAGACGTGCGACGAACAAGGCCCGAGGGGCCTGGCTGGGTGGCGTGCGTCTGGGCGTGACCCAGGCGTAGCCCCCGTGCCCAGCCCCCTCACGCGGCACTCCCGAGGGGAGGCATTGCGATGAGGCCGGACACTAAGCTCTGGGTTCCCTGAGGTTGATGCGGCCGGGGGCCACTCTCAGTTGTTTATCACCAGCGCGGAGCATAGCGCTTCCGTATGTGTACGGGCATAGCCGCTCCTCGGCAGTGTCGTCGGCCACCAGCTGGAGCATGGTGCTTCCAGTGCGTGGAGGGGCTCCCCTCCCGGAGGAGCCCAGGCGTGTACAACCGCCTCGACACGTGGCTGGCACGGTAGGGCCTGGCGAGGTGTATCTAGGCACCCGTGAGCCAGCGCGGGACTCACGGGGCCCTACCTCAAGGCGGGTTGCGCCTGGCTCTGGGCCTTATCTTGTGATGTGTTCCTGCAGATTTGGTTAGATGTCAACACTCTACATCCTCGGGTCCCGGCCCTCGAGCGGGGCTCAGTCGTCGCTGGTATGCCAGGTCGCGATGCCGTGGACAATACCAGAGGGTGAGAGCTGGAGAGCCAGTAGGGGCCCATGAGTCGCGATGCTCAGGTACCCCCCTTTAACATGCAAGCAACCGACATGGCAGAAGAGGGGTGTCGTGGACAGGCACCAAATAACAATCATGATGGGTCAAATGCACAACCCGAATAAACGCAGGAGGGATACATGCCACTGGGTCTGACCCGAGCGGCTTGGGGATGATGCAGCCCGAGGGGCGTCCCCAATGAAGTAAACTAGAAACATGAAGCAAAAGATATACACGCCGCAGGGACGGACCCACGCGGCCTGGGAATGATGCAGCCCTGGGGGGCGCTCCCAGCTGAAAATGAAACTCAAAGGATGTCACCTGATAACGTTGAGGAAGAGGGGGTGTTGAAGTAGCGGACGTCGCGCGCTGTGGAAGCCGATCCTCATGAGCCCCCAGGCCCCGGGGCCTCGGGAGGCTCCGGAGGCGCTGGTGGCTCCTCGTGGGTCATATGCATCTCCGCCAGGACTGCGGAATGCCTGGCCACCTGAGCCTCCAAGATGCCCCTCATGAGGCGCTGGTGCGTGGCAGCCGCGTTCAGCAAACCGAAAGGCATGCGAACGTAGCTATGGGGTGGACCTTCACAGCGCCCCACTCGTGAGGGCGAGAGGCTCTCTTGAGAGGCGGCTTGGTTGAGCCCTGGTATGTCGATGCAGACGCGCAGCTCACCATCCTCGCCTGGATGGGGAGCTACGGCTGCCACTCATGACTCTTGACTCTTGCAGCTCCTGGACGATCTTGTCGATGAACTCCTAAGGGTTTGGCCCTCCTTGCTTCGCTCCTTCCTGAGGGAAACGTGCTTTGAAGCACGCCTCCAAGTGGTGCCCAAGCGCCTCCCTCGTGATCGTAGCAAAGTCGGTGGCCCTCCAGGAGAGAGCCCCCGAGCCCTGCCCGAGGAGGGCGCCGGGCGCGCCTTCCTATGCGACAGAAGGTGGTGCCCCCTGAACAGGTGCAGAGCCTGAGGGTCCTGCCTCCCGAGGGGTCGGGCCAGGCGATGTCTTCTTCTTCTTGGGAACAGTTTCTGGGAGCCTCCTGCTCTGGTGGTCTGGGTCTTCAAGTGATGCGGCTTGAAAGGCACGCTCCAGGGAACACACTGCGTCTCTCTCTTCGCAAGGCACCGTGATGACTCCGCCGCTTCTTGGCATCTTAAGGACGTTGTAGCCTTGATGGGTCACGGCCATGAACTTGGCCAGCTGGGTG